>NGBS01001186.1:0-97153 GCA_002245135.1 Proteromonas lacertae
TACTTGAAAGATTTAATGATGAATTTTTATCAACAAATTTGTTTAAATATTTACATATTATTTCTATTCCTCATCACACCAATTGGATTATCATGTATTGAAATATAAAAAGCTGTTAACTGTTTTAATCCTTTAGAAGTTATTTGATTGTTGGATAAATCAAGACTATCGTAATTAATCAATGTAATTTTAGATAAGAGAATCATCAATGTTCATATCTATTTCATTACAAATATAGAAAAACATACTTGAAAAATCATATTGTCTATCATATCTTACAGATCTGTTAAGACAATAATTGAAATAGTATTTCAATTCATCATTCCCCATAATTTAGTATTAATTTCTATAAAATGGACAATTTGATTTTAAACAAAATTGATTTTAATCCTCTCATTCTGATATTGTTGTCATTCAAATATATTATTCTGCATTCTCCAATTGAATCAATTTTATTTAGCAATAATATTACACTTTTCATCTATTTCCATATTACTTAAATCCATTTCATATGGTGGATTATCATTTACTAACATTTGTAAATTATCTTGTAGTAATTTAAATCCTGAATTACCTATCGGATTATCTATTACACAAAATATTAGATATATATATATATCATTATACGATGTATGAACAACTTTTCTATATTATATTCTTTTCTTTCATAAAGCTAATCAGATATTCTATTCCTGTTAAATCATATTATTCTCACTTACATCAAGCATAATCTTTTCTTCCTCATTCATTAAACCATCTAATAAGTATTTCACCCCAACTGTAGATAATCCCATTTCTATTTTTAAATATTAAACAATGATTACTAATACTTGAACAATCTATTTTATTACTGTAATTTTTTCATCAAATGCAAATGTGAAGATAATATTCTCATTCCTTCATTTCCTATTTCATTCCCATTCAATTGAAGATGTTCAAGAGTTGAAATAAAGATAGATTGCCAATCAGTAGCTCTATACTTTTATGTGTTAGTTTATTATCTATCAAATAGGAAAACATCATACTATACTACTCAAATCAAACTCTTTTATTTCTTTATTCATTTGATCTTAAAGAAATGAAGGACTTTAAAAAATCATCATCAATACCTAAATTAGACATATATAATCCATTTGTCCAATTTCTGATATATCTGATTAATTCTGGAATGTCTTTATCAATCAACAGTTCTTTACTTCTGCTATTAAAATCAAATTCAACTTTTGAAATAGGTAATTTGGAAAATAAAGCTTTTAAACCTATTGAATTGATATAGTAATTTCGTCTAATATTTATTCTGTTAATATTTGGATAATTATGCATTCTTTTTGATAATAAAATCATCGATTTATCATTTAAATTCATTCCTCTAAAATTCAATTCATTATCTTTGTTGATTAATAAGTGTAAATGTGGTAGTAATAATCTGAATCCTTTTGAACCAATTGAATTATCTATTTCATAATTATATAAAACTGATATTTTATACTTTTAAGATTTAGATACTTCAACTTCATCAATGGAATTGATTGAACAAATGATTCGATAAAGTGAAAAGTAAGATAACATTTTGATAAATCTAATTCTTGAAGATTATTGAACTGATTAAAATATGATCGAATAACATTTGATAATGATAGGGAATATTCAAAGAATCTAATTAAATAATAAATTCAATCAATATTATTATACAAAATTTTAGTTTTCTTGGATTGATTAATTTCATTATTTTGAAGAAATAATGCATTCCTATTTCGCAGAAACATAGACATTTTGAATCAATTACAAATAATTCTTTGTCTAGAGAGTAATTTTTGATATTAAATATCATTTTATCTAAATAACATCCTTCACTTTTAGATCCTATGATATGATGATGTAATCTATTATATGTTCTTTCTTTACATAAGCGTTTAACTTGAAATTTAAGTGAATGTTTTATTACACGATTATAATAATCTATTTTACATAGTTTCATCATCAACAATATTGAAATAATTCTTTCATTATATTTATTGTTGTAATATTCTATCAAATCATCTCCAATTTCTTCATATTTGTCACTCTTAATGTAATATTTTGATTGAATATCAGTAAATGGTGATATTTCTATAAAATAATCATTATAGAATAATATTTCTTTTCTTTCTCCACATATCATCATGTTATTATCACCTTCATCTCTCAATATTTCACGTCATTTTAATCATCTCTTTTTCAACTCTTTTAAACTCAATCGATCTTCACTTTTCATTTTTAACATTCTGTCTATCATTTCTTTCATCATATCATCACATTCTACATTAAAACTGTACTTACATCTCTTAATATTATTCAGAGTTTTGTTGATATTATTATCTTCGTTAAATGGTAATTTCTTACAATCATTTCAAATAATATACATCCAATTGACCAATTCACACTTTTATCATTACATTCATATCCATTCAACTCTTCAGGGCTTTTAAAACAGATATTATATAGCCTAATATCTTCATCTTTTCTCAATGTGTTTAAGAATAAATCGCATAGCTTTATATTCTCATTCTCAATAATTACATTACTACTCTTCAGATAACTTAGCATTAAATTATATTTATATAATATCATCAATGTATCACATATACCACATATCACATTACATATATCATCACCTGATAGGGATTTATTTTGAATTAAGCATTCTAAGTCTCTCAAGTAATAAATTCGTGATATTATTATACATTCACCTACATTATTCATCTGATACACTCTAGAAGGATGTATGAAGCAAAAACTACTATCTAACAACAAACAGTTATTTTCATTGAATTTTAATAGCATATTCTCTTTAATTCCACCAATATCTAGAATTTTCACATTTTTATTATAGTTTCCACGTTGTATAAATAAATCTACTTCATTATTATTCTTTTTAACTCTTTCTTTTATCTACATAAATTAATTTAAATAAAATACTAGAAATTCAGAAGGTAATATTGAGGATATAACATCATCTACAAAAGAATTCAGCATTTTAATTATTGTTTCAAAATATAGATTCGTTTCGTTTATTATTTAAAATTAAAATTGAATGAATATAGATAATACTCATTATAATAAAATATATAATCATCAAATAGGTATAAAATAGTTACTAATAATTTCAAACAGAACTGTTAGATTGCTTACAGGGAATATTTGAAGATCTTCGTATAGTTGTTATTCATTAGATATGTAAATAGAAGGTAGATCCAATAAAAACATAAATGAAACTAGAGAAACAAAGCGATCCATCTCACCAATATCAACTCCATTATCTGAACCATCTTTTTCTAATTGGAAGCAAAGAAATAAAGTATTTATATTAAATTATATATGTATAGACTTTTTTGGATGAATTGAAACTTAATAATAATGAAAGTTGTGAAAAGAATAGAGTTAAAAGTTATATGAATTCAAAAATGTCTGATAAGACAACTCAAGAGATTAACGAGTTTAGACGAAGAAAAAAGGAAGAAGAAGAAGAAGAATTAACATTAAAGCCGCAAATTAATAAACAAAGTGAAAAACTAAACAGATCAATAGATGCTTTAGTGAGATGGAATGAAAATAAGTATAAATTATTATACTTATCATTTATAGAGAAGAAAAGTTGAATAAAAGAAGAAGAGAAAGAGAGAACAATGAAATTAATCAATATAATTTTCAATCCTCAAAATCTAGTAAAAAAATGTTGAAAAATAGAAGAAATATACCAATAGAAGATAAATTATTAAGTGATAAAGAATTATATGATAAACATAAGAAAGAACTTTTACAGATGTATACTCCATCATATAAACCTCATATCAATCATACAAGATCATCATCATCTTTATTATTAAGAAGCTCAAGTAGTAATAGTTATAATAATAATAATAATAATAGCAATTTAGATTTTAAACAAAGATTAACTATAGCAGCAAATATGAGTAATAAAAATGAAAATATTAAAACTAAAAGTGCTCCAACAACTCCAACAAATAAACCACTGAAATTAGTATTGAAAAAGAAGAAGAATATTTCATCAGTTTCAACCATAATTGATAATGAGGAAGGATATGGATGGATTAACAATGCATTAAATTCAGAAAAAATAGAAACTAGAAAATCTTTGAATAATAATGAGTTAATAAAGAATAGTATATGGTATGAGTATAAATCAGATAAAGGATATCCTTATTACTACAATCCTAAAAGTGGTGAAACAGTATGGCAAGCTCCAAAGAATGCCAAAATTCAAGTGATGTTTGATTAATTAATAACTCTTTACAGCTAAAAACATACAAAGGAAGTAATATAAAGTATTATGAATTATTTAAATATAAAATGCGTTTGTGACGAAGATGTTATACATTCTATTTACATTTGTTTTACTTTATCTTTAAATCGGATGATATATTTCTATTTATAGCTCTATAAAACCTTCCTGAGTTATTCAACGATGAAGGATCTCGAAAATTATGATCGAGTGTATTATTATTCGTAATTAACGGCATATCTGGGAAATGTTCATGATGACAGTTTTTACATTCACTATTTTCATCATCAAACTTATAATTCTTACATGCACAAAAGTTACACATAAATTCATCACCTTCAAATTCTTGAGTTGCATCTAAATCATTAAATAAAATTACTATAAACTATACCATCACTTGTTTTGCTAATGTTAAGAGGTGAAACAACCTCGCTGTCTGAAAAGTGATCATGATGACAAATTTCACAAATATTATCTTCGTCTGCTTTTAGTTTTATACATCCACATGTAAAACACTTCAATTCTTGTGGAAAATATATTTTACCAGTTGAATCTTGTAATGTTGACGCTTGTGCTAAAAATAACTTATTATATTCATACTATGTGGATGTTGGCAGTTTTTACAATAATATAGCACGTCCGGGTTGTAATTGTTACATTTGCAATCAGGACACTGTGAAAAATTAGCCTTCAGAGTATCAATATCATTAAAATTAGCTAGAATAGCTATAGTAGGGAATATACTATCCTTTATATCTAACGCCATTAAATGATTAAAAACTATGAAACGAATATATTTTTTGAAGATTATCAATTTTCCCATCAAAAACAACAATAATATTGTAAATTTAATAGAATACTATCCATTCATATAAAAAAATTAGTTATTACTTTCTCCTTTTTTCAACTTGTTTAGGATGAGAAGGTGGAACGCCTATTTGACCTGGAATCGCAAATTGAGTAGGTGGACAGGATGCTGATGGTCTCATCATCATAGGTCTAAATCCCTGTGGGGATATTGATCTTCCATTCATCATAATCGGTTGTCCCATCATTGGCTGGCCCATACCACCCATCATTGGTTGTCCCATCATAGGTTGTCCCATAGGACTCATCATTGGCATCATTGGCATCATAGGAGGTGAATTAGATCTATTATTATGTGCAGGCATCATCATAGGTGATGGTGATGCTATTCTAACCATTTGACCACCAGGCATCATTCCCATTGATGGTTGTGGTGAAACCATGGATGGATTGAAGTATTGAGGTAATGGGAAAGCTTGTTGAGGTTGTTGTGAATGATGTTTATGTTGTTGTGAAGAGGATGGAACTGCATCATTATTATCATCACCATCTTGTTGTTGTTGTTGTTGTTTCTTGTTACTGGAATGGCGATGTTGTGATTGTTGTGGTTGTTGTGGTTGAGGGAATGGTGAAGCAATCATCATCGGTACCATACCATTACTACCATCAGTACTACCCATAGGAGATGGACATAAGAATATTGGTTGAGCACCACCACTATATTGAGAAGGTATTTGACCTGGTAATAAAGGAGATTGAGATCTTTGCATTTGTTGTAATTGAGCTAATGACATTTGTTGGGGTGGCATAAACATCATTGGTGTTTGAGGTGGTGGAATTACTTGACATTGTTGTTGTTGTTTTTTATGATTATTATTATTGTTGTTGTTTTCAACATCTACTGATTCTGTTTCTGTTGTATATGAACTACTATAACTACTTACACTGTCATCATCATATTCTTCTTCATATTCTCTATGTTGTTGTTGTTGTTGTTGTTGTTGTTGTTGTATTGCTTTTGGTTTTGACTGTTGTTTTGGTGGTGATGGTGTTTTATTTTTGGAAAATTTCTTATCTGATGATTGTAATTTAATATAAGATGCATGAACTGATTTTTCATATTCTGCATTGTTATAAGCGATGGAATATCGATCTCTGCCTACTTTAGCGTCAATTTTACCTGGTAACCAAACCATGCTTGTATTAAATTTACACAAAATTGGATCACCTTTTTTATAATGTCCAACACATTCTCTCACTGAAAATAAGGCTAAATCTTGTTGTTTGACTAATTTCAGTTGTTCGTTATCATCACATAATACACTATAACTACTTGGATCATAATCTACTGGGATTGTTCCTTGTTCTACATATTCTTCTAAATCTCCTAATTCAGCTATAATTTTCTTTTCTATAATACCAGGATACCAATTGCCATTCATATATTTTACAAGTATACGGGAGTTAGGTAAGTATCTACCAGTAATTTGAACAAAAGGTTGTAGACGCTCACTTTTTACGATTTCCGTACGCTGGGACTTTCTATGATTATAATTAATTATGTATCTACAAAATAAAAAGAAACCGAAATACCGTTTTGGTCTAGAATTGATTACATTTGCAACTTTACCCTTTACCCATCCTTCTTTACCTTCTATTTTGAGGAGTACATACTCTCCTAAGTGATAAGTGAACTCTGCTGGATATTTCAGATTGGATTGAGAGTTAGTTGACATTGAATATATAGATTTAGCAGGAGAAGTCATAATTTAATAAAATTAAACAGATATGCTGGTCTAAACAGGAAATAGACTTTAAAATTTTAAACTGGCAAAATATCGTTACTAACGAATATATTTTTATAACAGTTTTAAATTAATTCCAAAAATGTATTCGTTTTATGATTTTTCATAAAAATTTTCGACACACAATTATTCATTACCCAAATACAACAAATATTTAATTAATAAAATCAGTAATATAATATATTTTATTTTAGCTTATAGTATTCGTCGCTATACAATTTAATGTCTATGATGATGACTTCTATGACTGCTTCTATGACTACTGCCACTTAAACGACTAAGTCTTCCTAAACGTTGAGGTGATATAAATGTCACAGTTTGAGGCATACTATTTAAAACTGGAGGACTTGTTTGATAAAAGCTATTGATCAATGGTGATGAATTAGGCATGGCCATTTGTGGATTATAACCATTATTGTTAGCAAAAGGTGAAGGATTCATAAATGCACCATACAATGGTTGTGGTGGAGGTGAGAATGTCTGTTGAGGTTGTGGAGGTGGTTGTTGTTGGAATAATTGAGCTGGACTTACTGGAGTTGGACCTGAAGTATGAATTGTTAAAGACACACCTGGTTTCATATGATTCAACGGTGAATTGGGAGATAATAATTCAGGGGATAATATTGCAGGTGATGGTCCTGTTGTTGTGGCTACTATTCTACTACCTGGCTTGACATTGTTAATCATTGCTTCAACTGCTTCTGGTGTAATAACTGGAGGTGAATTACTAGATGCACGAGCTACAAATGTTTGTCCTGGTTTGAGATTCTTCATAACATGTGAAATCATTGGTGCATTCATTTGAGCTTGTGTTTGAGGTTGTTGCATCATCATTTGTTGTTGTTGTTGTTGTAATGGTTGACGTTGTATTGGTGCAGTTTCTGTTATTGTTAATATTGTTTGACTTCTCTTACTATGTCTTGGCATAATAATTTGTTGAGTTCTACTTATAGTCTGTGGTTGATTCTGCATTGGGAATTGTGGTTGAGTTGGAGGCATCATGGAAGGAGCCATCATCATCTGTTGTTGTGGTGGTGGTTGTTGATATTGAGTCATTGGATATTGTGTCATTGGTGGTTGTTGATACATATTAGGTGGTTGTTGATACATTGGAGGTTGTTGTTGTGGTTGATACATTGGTTGAGATTGTTGTGGCATCATTGTACTGCCTTGAAGGAATGGATCAGGTGAATCAACCATCATACTGTTTTGACCAATTGCAATAGCAGGATTAGCAGCTTGTAATACAACTGGTGATGCTCCTGGTGATCTTATTAGAACAGGTTGTCCAGCAGGTCTGATTAATTTAGATTGATCAGCTTTAGCGGATGATGAGGATGATTCTTTCTTATGATGATGATGGTGAGATTTAGAAGATGATTTTGCAGATGATTTATTGGATTTAATTGGTGATGGTTCTGGTGATGGAACAATGATTGGAACATCTACTGGATATGGCATAAATATTGGTTGTTTCTGTGATTCTTTCTTTACTAATTGTTCAGATAATCTCTTCTCAACTCTATTACTTTGACTTGTAGCTGAAGCTGATTCTTTTCTATGTCTGTCAATTCTTTCTTGTCTCTTTTGTGATACTTCATCATGATGATGATGGTGGTGATGGTGATGATGTCCATTTCCACTCTTACTTCTGCTCTTGCTATGGCCATTACTTCTACTATGTGAATGAGAATGAGAGCGTGAATGGTGTGAATGATGAGTATTATTACCACTACTTCCTGATTTATCAAATGGTTCTACTAAATCTTGAATTGGTTCATCAATTATATTTTCTACTTCATTTCCCATAGATGGCTCTGATGGTGATGGATGTTCGATTTTATCTTGTAATTCTAATTGTCTTTGTTTCTCTAATTTTCTTTGTTGTTTTTCTAATTCTCTAGCTTTCTGTTGTTCTTTTTCTAATCTTGCCACTTCTTCTTCAGCTTTCTTTAATGCTTCTACAGTTGATGCTAATCTAATATAAGATCCATGTACTGATTCTTCATATTCACCATTCTTAAAACTAACTGAATATCTATCATAACCAACTCTCTTAGATATAACACCAGGTAACCAAACATTGTTTGTATTAAATTTACATTCAACAGGATCACCTTTCTTGAAATGATCTAATAATTCAATAACTCCAATAATAGCAATATCTTCATGGCATACTTCAGCTAATTTCTCATTATCATCACATAATACAAAGTATCCGTTTGGATCACTATGTTGTGGTAATGTAAAGTCTTCTAAAGTAATATCAACACCGTCTGAATCAATAGAAGTCTCTGGAGGTTCCATTATGATAGCTGGATACCAAGTATTGTTTAAATATTTTACTAAGATTCTTTGACCTGGTGGATATGAATCTTCACGTTGAATGACAGGTTGTATTCTTTCATCTTTTACCATCTCAAATTTTAATAAATTATCATCTAAATAATTGACATTATATCTTCTTGGACTTCCTTCTATAATATCTAAGATTGTACCTAAAGCCCATCCTTCTCTACCATGTAATTTAACAAATACTGGATTATTGATATTGTACTGAGGTTTGAGTTCAGGCTTGTATAATCTACTATCTTTTAATGGATCATCATTCTCGAAATCACCTTCTTCAAATGTATCACCACTTGGTATATGATTAGATATATTACTACTTTCATTTGGAACTTGGTAGGTTTGAGAATCTCTAATATCTGGTGAAACCCATTCACAGTTTAATGGTGCAATTTCAGTTACTGTGTATTTGTACATTGCTGCATAATTATTGATGAAATCTTCCAAGTCGATTAATTTACTACTACTAGTTCTACACATTTGTGGTTGAGCTTGCGGTTGAGGTTTGGCTTGTTGTTGTTGTTGTTTAACAAATTCTTCCAATGGTACAACTTTAGATATACCTTGTTTAGGTGGTTCAGTATTTACAAATTCTTCTAATGGTACAACTTTAGATTCAGATTTAACTGGATATTTATTTACAAATTCCTCTAATGGAACAACCTTTGATTCTGCTTTTAAGGGTGTTTTATTGACATATTCTTCTAATTCAACTACCTTAGATTCAGCCTGTAATGGAGTTACATTGATATATTGTTCTAACGGAACTACAGTAGATTGATGAGGAGTATGGTTATTGACGTATTCTTCTAATGGAATTACTTGAGAAACACCTTTAGATGCTTTTACATATTCTACTGGCTTTTGTTGTTGTGGTTTTACTGGTTCTTCTTTTACTGGTACTGGTTCTTTTTCTTCTGGTTTAGCAGCGTAATTCTCTTTAACATAATCTTCTAAAGGAACTTGTTTTGATTTTAATGCATTTGGATCTTCTTTCACTTCAGTTGGTTTATAATTCTCTTTAACAAATTCTTCTAATGGTACTACATTAGACTTTAATGCTGCTAAATCTTTAGCATTATTAACATAATTCTCAAGTGATACAACTTCAGAACTGCCTTGGAAGAATGATTGTAATGCTTTTGGAGCTGGCTGATGTGTTTTACTTCTTCGTATACTTCTTCTTATAGGTGATATTGGATTAGTTGCACTTGTAGTTGATCTTGCTGATGATTTAGTTGATCTTGCAGATTTCATTGGTTTGATTTCTTTGTTATTCACTACTTCATGTGGTTTTTCATCATTATTACTATGTTGTTTTACTATTTCATCTAATTTACTTTCATCGTCAACTAATGGTTTGACTGTTGGTTTATTATTATTATCTTCAACAACCTTTTCTTGTTGTTGTTCTTCAATTGGCTTTTCTTCTTTTACTTCTTCTTCTTCTTTTTCCATCACTGGTTTTTCTTCCTTTTCAATTGAGTCTCTTCTTCTTCTTTTGCAACAGCTGGTTTTGTTTCAGCTACTTCTCCTTCTTCTTCATTCTCTTCACTTGGTTTTACTTCTTCAGCAGCTTCTAACTCTTCTTCTTCATCTTCTTCTTTACCAACTGTATATTCAACACTTTCTAACTTCAAAGGACTAATATCTTTATATTCACCTTCATTCAATCCATTCTCTAATAATCCAGAATCTAATTTAGTACCATCAGGGACATAGAAATGTGATTCAATATTTATTTGGTCAGTTGGTTCTTCATAATGTTGTTCATTCAAATCTTGCTCTTCAACTTTATATCTCTTAGTCAAGCAATATATTTCACTCTCAAAGCATTCATCTGTTACATATCTTCTAAGGTAATTATATTTAATTATTCTATAACTTTGCACATAGGATGGTAAATCTTCTCTTGGAATGACAGATTCTAAAGCTGGAGCTGTAACAATAACCATTAATTCATGTGGGAAATCAGAGTGTAGTAAAACACTATCAAATGTCTGTCCATCTTGTGGCACACAGGTTTCTAAATCAGGTTCATGTACATATGGATGAACATCATAATATTTACCTCTTCTTCTTTCATTTACATATTTATATCTTCCATGTGGTAAAGGTTCAATTGTATATGTTTCTACTATTGCTGTAGGACAATATATTTCAGATTCGACTTCTACATCTTCTTTATCTTCATATTTCTCTGGTTCTGGTTCATATTTGACTGGTCTTACTACGCCATTTAGAATACTATCTTCTAAATCTTTTGCTATTGTTCCTTCACCATACCAATGATATTGTCTGATTTCTTCACTATGTTTTAAGTCGCCAAACCATTCTGATTCTTCTGGATTGTCTAGTTTCACATCTTTACATGTTCCAACTACTTTCACTAATCTACTGACAGTTAATTCTTTTGAGTCTAACTCACTTTCTTGGATTTGATTATTATAGTATTCTTCATATGCAAATTCTATTTCACTATATTCACTCTTTGACTCTAAGTTATAGAAACAGCTGGCTGATGTATTGGTTGAGTGATATTGGCAGAAACTGGGATTAGGGTAAATTATTTCTTCACTGGCACAAGCAGGTTGATATCTTTTCGATTCTACACAACCTTCTGATTTCATATTTACAATACTCTTTGGTAAAACCACAGATCCAAAGGCACTTTCTAAAGGAGCAGGTGCGTAAGATATATTTCCCGTTCTGGAAGAGTTAGGCGATTCGATTGAGCCACTGATTGTACTGGTTATTCCTGTACTTTTAATATGAGAAAATGATGGGCAACATTCGTCGTAACCAAAAACAGATTCTTGATCACCATATTTAGACAATAAATCTCTGTTTGGTGTGATCTGGCTGTCAGATTCAAGTATGATCGTTGTCATATTTTGAGAAATAAAATAACGATATTTTTTCGAGCCAAGGCTTGCTTCATTAACTGCGACTTTCTTGCTAGATATACATTGGAATGTCATTAAATGCTAGTTTGAGAAGTAGTACTCTTAGGTATTGAATTTTTCAATATATTTTAGCCGTAATTCAGCAAAATCTGCTCAATCGAAGAGAGTATTCCCTTTTACTAGGAAGAGTGAGAAATTCATGACTCCCATGTCTGATACAAAGTATTTTTGGAATTGTTTATATTAATTTAGATCACTTACTTCCTCATCAAGTCTTCACAAAAGATTTTGGTATATTTTTGTTATAATAAAATATTAGTTCCTCATTTTCTGGTATTTCAGGAATGTCAAACTTCTCATTCGACAGATCAACAGTTCGTATATTTTGCACCATATATTTATAATTAGGTGATTTATTTGGCAAAGATGAAACTAATTTTTCTGTATATTGACTTTTATAATTAAAGTAGCTTCAAGAATTGTATGATAAGAGAGATTTATTTCATAACCAAGTAGAATATTTTGAAAATAACTATATTTTCAATGAAAGTGATGAAGAAGATCCTTTAATCCAGGAAATGAATGAAGTATAATTTAATTATTAATATAATTAGATGTTGGAATCATTAGATATAGAAAATGATGAATCCTACAAAACAGTAAAAGATAAAAACATACAGAAGTTAAAGAAATGCATTGAGAAAATTGATGAAATGATTGTAAAGAAATTAGAAGGAGAATCAAAAGCTGCAGATTCAGGTAATGAGTTGTGTATGAAATTGGCATTAGATATCGAACAAATACACAAATATACTAAAGAAAGTATTAACATATATATATTATTGTTTTATAAAAATAGTAAAAACAAAAAATATTGAAGATGAGAATGAAAATGATATTTTATTCATTCAAAACTTCTTATGGGCTGGATTAAGAGCTGTATATTATTATTATTATTATTATATATTTAATATTATAAATTATTATATATAGATGAAAGATGCATTAACAGACATTTGTCGTCCTGAATTAATAGTTACACCAAGTGAATATTATTTATCTAATTTCTATTATGTTCCAGATTTACCATCAGACAGTATTGAGAAAATGAATAATCCTGAAGACTTATTTGGTGCTTTAGAAACATTAGTCTCATCAATGCAAGATAATTATCTTAATAATAACAATAATAATACTGAAACAATGCAAACACAACAATTACAAGCTGAAACATCTACAACAACAATTGTTACAAAATCAACCTATGTTAAAACTGAAGAAACAGTTACAGAAATAAAAGAAGAAGAAGAACAGTCTAAAGAAGAATCAAAAGAAGAAGAATCTGAAAAGAAAGACGAAGAAAATAATGTAGAAAATAAAGAAAAAGAAAAGAAAATAGAAGAATCAGATTATTTAGATGATAAATCCATTCCTTCAATAGAAAATACTCCAATACCAGCAGTCGCATTAACTTCCAGTCCAATTCCCAATGACACTTCATTACTCAATGATACAATTAATTCAGAAACTAATCCAATATCTCCCACTAATAATAATAATAATAATTTAGATTTAGTTACAACATCATCATCATCACAGCAATTAATACCAACACTCAGTTCAGATTTAATACTATTAAGTCAATTAGTGGATAAATTACATGAAGTGTTTATGAATCAAATTCAAACACCAAGAACAGAAGAAACACCAGTTACTACAACTGCAGCTAGTCTTCCATCATTATCAGGTTCTGAAGTAATAATGGACAAATCATTTGCATCTTCATCATCAGCATCAGCTACAGTTATTAATAATAATAATAATGTTGGTATAGTTCCAAGTGATAAATCCTATGTAATTCCTAATAATAATAAATTCCAACCACATTATTATCACACTTATCATGAACAAAAGGAATTGCATGGTGAATTGATAGAATATAAGAAAAAATTGGAAGAATCAAATGTAAGAATTAAGAATTTAAGTGACACAATTGTTGATATGCATCAAAGACTATCAAATACAAAACAAAAGGAAGCTGAAGGGAAAATGCACTTAAATAAACTAATTGAAACATATAACTTATTATCTGTAGAAATAGATGGATTATCACCACCATTTACTGAGATATCTGACACATTTGATCATACTAAAAAAGATTTGGAAGAATTAAGAAGTAATACAGAAAAGATATTTGAATTGGAGAAGAAATATACTGATGTTTTAGGTAAATACAATGATATGAATAGTAAATATAAAGAGTTGAATGATAGATATGATTTACAAAGACAATTATATCAAACTATAAAAGGACAATTAAAATGTATATATATATTTATATATATATTTTTTATTTATATATATAGATGTATATCCTGCAGTTCAAAGAACCCTCTCTATGCCTGAACCAGAAGCAATACAAATGGGAAATATTGGAGATGAAGACAAAGTAATTATTGATTCAAGATCAATGAAGGAATTAGAACAATTTAAACATGAGTTATCTCAATTCATAGAGAATGGTCAAAGACAATATGATTTGTTAATGCAGTGTAAGAAACCATATGGTATACTATGGAGATATGTAACTAACAATTATCAAATATCAATTAACAAACTACACGGTTTATGTGATTCATTAATGAATTCAGTTATTGATGCTATAGATAATAACAATGATGAAGATATATTTGGTGATATTGAAGGTGATGATACAAAATTAATTGGTAATTCTGCAGCAGTTACTCCAGGAAATCCAAATACAGATAATACAGGTACTGATATTGTATCAACTCCTGGAGGTAATACAAGTAGTGCAATAGATGCACAGACACGAGCTGAAAGATTGAATTCATTGAAATTCTATTTAGATGTGTTATTGAATGGTATTGAACAATTATCTGATACTGACAGTGGTAATATTTATGTGGGTGATTTAATGGAAAGATCGTTCAATATTCTGTTTAACAATGCTGTTGATTATGAAAATGTGATAATGAAATTGAAATCTGATTTTGAAGCTTTGAAAGTGAAGAGTGGTGAGAATGAGAAGAAAGCGCTTCAGTTACAGAAAATGTTAGAACAATATGGTTATTTGAAATAAGCTTAATAAGAATAAAAACAATAGAAATATGTTAATTTTATTATTATTTATGTTGTTTATTAAAATTTATTACAAAAAAATATATGTAAATTACAATGGTTATGCTGGTGGTGGTGGAGGTGGTGCTTGATGTTCTTCTTTTGTTACTGGAGTTTTTTCAATTAAAGATTTGGGTGGAATATATTTCTGATAAACGATAAGTGTGCATTCCCTTCCTATTAATTTTTCATTATAATAAATTGAATATACCTGGAGCAATAATAATTTCATTTTCTTTAGTTCTTAACCTAATTTTTTCCATTATATTCTTTAAAAATTATAATCAATAGAAATATACCTCTCCTGGTTCTAATAGATCTCCACAAGCTTTTTGAGCTTTCATTACAAGGTCTGACATAACAGCTGATACTTTAACAACTTCATTATATCCATCACCTTCAGTATCCCACCCTTCCCATCTGATAGGAACACCTATAAAAAGTAAAAACTTCAAAATTATACCTTCAGAGTTTATAATAAGATAATTTGTAATGGATTTATTGGTTGTAATATCTGCTAATGCTTGTTCTAACTCATTTGGTTCTCTAGCTGCCATTCTAAACTCACAAAAAGAAACAGTTTGAAACGAATAAAAATATAAGCCTCACCTCAAAACCCGAAAACTACACCGAACATTACAATTTTTAAATATATTTTCAAATGCAAGCACCTGTTTTGGTTTTAAGTATATATACATTTCTTAATTCATTAAATATTTATGTTTTTGCATTGCTCCTATTATCTTTTGCTTCTTATACTTAATTTATCGTAGATCAAAAAACAAAGAGAGAAACTGGAAGAAATGCTCAAATTGGTAATATTAAAGCAGCTAGCGTATCTCATTTTTAAATTCACATATTATAGGCTGTTGCAGGCATTATTAAAACCACATTAGGTCCAAGATCAATGTTAAAGATGTTGTTAGATCCAATGGGAGGAATATTATTAACAAATGATGGAAATGCTATTCTTCGTGAAGTGGATGTTTCTCATCCAGCAGCAAAGAGTATGATAGAGCTTAGTAGAGCACAAGATGAAGAAGTTGGTGATGGAACAACATCAGTTATAGTTTTAGCAGGTGAAATGCTTATAGTAGCCGAACCATTTGTAACAAAAAATATACATCCAATTATGATAGTTAGAGGATATTATCAAGCAATGGAAGAATGTTTACGTCAATTAGACAAATTAGCAATCCCAATAGATATCACTAACGAAGAATTTATGATGAAATTAATCCAAACAACCGTTGGTACTAAATTTATAAGCAGATATGGTGATACAATGTGCAGATTTGCATTACAAGCTGTTAAGTATGTTTGTATAGATGATAACGGAAAGAAAGAGATTGATTTGAAAAGATATGCCAAAGTTGAAAAAGTATATAATATATATTATTATATATTACTCTTATTTATAATATGATGAAACTATCAAATATATATATCATTGTGTCTCTGAATACATCAGAATGCGGACACTATATTTATTCTGATTATATCTTTCTATCTATATATATATCTTATAATTATTATTATTATTAAATGATGAATTGTTAAATACTTATCCATATCTCCTGAAATAAAAATGTTGTATTTATTAATTCTGATTTATATCTTTTACTAAATGATATATATATATATAACCAAATGATGAATTTTTATTATCTAATCTCTGAAATATCAAATGTTGTGAATTAATTCTGATTCTTAATTATATATTATTATTATGTATTATTATATATATATAGGTACCTGGTGGTGAAATGAGTGAATGTATCGTATTAGACGGTGTAATGATTAACAAAGATATAACTCACGCTAAGATGAGAAGAGTAATTAAGAATCCAAGGATATTATTGGTCGATTGTCCCTTAGAATATAAGAAAGGAGAAAGTGCAACAACTGTAGAGATCAGTCAAACTGAAGATTGGAATAAAATATTACAAATGGAAGAAGATTATGTGAAGAGTATGTGTGAAACTATAATCAAATTAAAACCAGATGTTATTATCACTGAAAAAGGTGTATCTGATTTAGCCCAACATTACTTTGTTAAAGCAAATATTACTGCTATTAGAAGAGTAAGAAAGAGTGATAATAATCGTATTGGTAGAGCATGTGGTGCTACTATTGTGCATCGTGTAGAAGAAGCTACAGAGTCTGATATTGGTACAGGATGTGGATTATTTGAAATTAAAAAGATTGGTGATGACTATTTCACATTTATTAGAGAATGTAAAGATCCAAAAGTATGTTATATATATATAACTATTATATCAATTCTTTTCCCCAATGAAGAAATAAGATGACGAGTCTGATGTGATTATACATCCATTCAATTAAATCATTATAACTTAATATGAAGTTAATGAGGCATTTGTCCTAGGGAGATTTTATTTATTTATAATATGATGAAACTATCAAATATATATATCATTGTGTCTCTGAATACATCAGAATGCGGACACTATATTTATTCTGATTATATCTTTCTATCTATATATATTTCTTATTATTATTATTATTATATATTTATATTTCCATATATATATAGGCTTGTACAATCTTATTAAGAGGTGGATCAAAAGATTCTTTAAATGAAGTAGAACGAAATTTACAAGATGCTATGCAAGTAGTCCGAAATGTATTCTTCGATCCAAGATTATTACCAGGTGGTGGTGCTACAGAGATGTCCTTATCAGTCGCAATAAAAGAACAAGCCAAGAAAATAGAAGGTGTAACAAAATGGCCTTATGAAGCTGTTGGTACTGCTTTGGAAGTTATACCAAGAACATTAGCCTTAAACTGTGGTGCTGATACTGTTAGAGTTATTACTGAATTAAGAGCAAAACATGCTGGTGGTGCTAATACTAATTTTGGTATTGATGGTATTAATGGATGCATTAAGGATATGACTGAATTAGGTATTTATGATAGTTATCAAGTTAAAGCTCAAACTATTAAAACTGCTATTGAAAGTGCCTGTATGCTTCTTCGTATTGATGATATTGTTTCTGGTATGAAAAATAAAAAGTAAATATTATGCTTATATAATAATAAACTTATTTTTTAGATGTATTTTCTCTGTTAAAACCATCCAATAACTATAAAATTGTTTTTTTTCAAAATAAAATATAAATTTATCCGTTTTATTTAAAAACCGTTTTGTTTTTATAGTTATGCCAAAAGTAACAGACGAGAAGATCAAATTCTATTCTACTGATATAAATCTTGGTCATGAAGGTGTAAACTATCTATCAGAGAATCATGAAGAATATAAAGAGTATCCATTAGAAAGAAAGATGACCAAAGAAGAGAGAATGGACACACTCAGAGATTTAAGAGGTACTCACTTTAGATTAGGAAATGATGCAACAGATGATAATTATCGTTCAACAGCACAGGATGTATATATTTTATTGATTTTTATATTATTCTAGTGGGGTAGCACAGTTAAAGGAGTTAATCCAGTCACATTAAATGAAGAAAAACTACACGATTTAAGAAGAACTCATTTTTCTTTAGGTAATGAGGCAGACACATTTGAAAGTGAAGCAACACGAAGTTATAAAGCTCCTAAAGTAAAAGGTAGAGGTGATTTAGAAGAAGGGCTGTTGCATGATCTTAGAAGAGAGCATTTTGTATTAGGTTCAGATGCTAAGATGTATGAAACAACCCAACAAGCAGCACATGTCAAATATACTCCAGATGAAGTAGATGAAGATGCAAAACGAGAATTACTTCGAGATCTTCGAGCTTGTCATTTTAAATTAGGTTCAGAAGGTAAGCATTATACTACAACTAATTTTATGCCAAAATATCCAGGATGGCATCCACCAGAACATTTGGATTTGCAGTTACGTCAATCACACTGGGGATTAGGTGATGAGGGATTAAACTACAAAACAGAAACCATGGATATGTCCAATAATTTGCCAAAGAAGGGAGAATTACTAGATAGTGTCACAAGACAAAGAGATGAGGTAGATGAGCATAGAATAGGTGTACAACATACAATATACAAAGAACCACCACCAGTAGCAAAAGTATCAATAAATATAGGTACAGATAGAGTAAAATACCTTAGTGAGACACATGAAGAATTTAAACCCATGCCTGCTGGTTATAAAGTAGCGAGAAATCCAAAATTATGGAATACACATTGGAAAATAGGTGATTGTAATTTAGATTATACTACAGAAGGCCATCAACCTGATCATTTCAAAAATGGCTTTGAACCAAGTGAATTTAATGAAGAAAAAGCTGCAGATCTACGTAGAGTGCATTATAGTTTAGGTGATGAAGGTGCAAATTTCAAAACAACCTACGGTGATGCATTTGTAGATAAAGGTGTTACATTTAAACCACCACGTGATCCAAATCTACAGAAGACACATTTTGAATTAGGAACTGAAGGATTTAAGCCAATGACAATGACACAATCACAATTTACTGATACAGGTAAAAGAGTAGTAGATCCAAAAGAAGTAGAGCAACAAAAAGCTATATTAAAAGATTTAAGATCAACACACTTCGCTTTAGGCAATGAAGGAACTAATTACACAACAACTGGTCATTTCGATGATCCTTATAAAGGTACAGGATATAAATATCAGAAACAAGATCCTTCAATGAAATTGTGGGGTACTCACTTCCAATTGGGCAATGATGGAATGAGAAAGATGACAACAGCTAGAGAACAACAGTTATTCTTAAGAAGACCCATTGAATCTAGGTAAATTAATATTTTATTATTATATAAATAAATATCTATTTTTTGTGAAGTTTTTGAATAATGTAAAATATAAAAAAAAAAAGAAATGGTATTTTTGATATCATTGAAAAAATATTATCATTATTTAATATTATAGAATTATATCAATTATACACTTTCATCTTCTATTAAAATTCTATATTATGTTTTTCTAACGAATTCAAATAATTTATTAACATATTAGATCCATCAATACCAATTGGATTATCTATTAAACAAACAACATATGTAGTTTAAAATACCATGAATATCCAATTCTTTAATAATATCATTATCTTTCATATATTTCATCAAATATTCTATGCCTATTGAATTGACATTATTACCACTTACAATAAGCCAAATCTTTTCATTGATGTTTTTTAAACCATCAATTAAATACCTTAATCCTATAGAAGATAATCCCATCTCTATTTTATATTACAAAAATGTAATCATACTTGAACAATTAACTAAAATACGATCATATTTTAATAACTGTAAATGTGGAGATAATGTTTTCATTCCTTCATCTCCTATTTCATTTCCATATAATTCAAGATATTTAATGTTTGCTAAAGAAGATAGATTGTTTATCAATAATTCAACGCTTTTGTGAGTTAGTTTATTATCTAGACATCATAAAAATAAAATATACTACTCAAATCTAACATTTCTATCTCTCTTAATTCATTTAATCTCAATGATATGATTGATTTGAGAATATAATCATCAATTCCAAAATTATTCAAATATAAAGAACTATTTTTTATTTTGATATATTTAATAAATTCTGGCATGTCTTTATCAATCAATAATTCTATAGTTTTATTAGAATCAAATATAATTATTGAATTAGTCAATTTGGAGAATAAAGCTTTTATTCCTTTTGAATGAATATTATCATTCTCTCTAATAATTATGTTCTCTAAATTTGGATATTTATTCAATTCTTCTGATAATAATATCATTGATTCATCATTTAAATTCATCCCACTAATATTTAATACATTATAACTATCAATTAATAAATGTAAATGTGTTAATAGTAGCTTGAAGCCTTTTGGACCAATTGGATTAACTATTTCAAAGAATATTAAACTTAGAATAATAAATACATTGTAGATTTATATGTTTTAATTTCATCATGAATGGAATTGATTTCACAAATGATTCAATGAAATAAGAAGTAAGATTACTATAAGATAAATATAATTTCTCTAGATTTGATAATTGATAAAATAATGATCCAAATAAAGACTGATAATAGATAGGAATGTTTAAAACTAAATAAATGTAAATGATTAAAATTATACGAAACGATAGCAATGTTAGATTGATTGGTTTTATTATTTTTAAGATAAATTTTATTCCTTCTTCACATAAACAACAGCAATTTGAAAAAATACTCATCTTACTTGAATAACCAGTACTTTTAAATATCATTTCATCTAAATAACACTCTCTTCTTTCTTGACACTTATGTTGCATTTGAAATTTCAGTTTATATGTTATTAGTTTATCTTTATTGTATAATTTCATCATCAATAATATTGATAGTTTTCTTTCATTTGGTTTGCTATTGTATGATTCCATCAATATATCTAGAATTTCTTCCCATTTTTCACTTTGAAGATAATATGCTAATGAGTAGTTTATTGGAAGTATTATAATATATTTATCATTGTCATACAACATTTCTTTTCTTTCAGACAATATCACTAAATTATCTTCTTTATCTCTCATTGTTTCACTCATTTTTATCACTTCTTTTTTCAACTCTCTTAAATTTAATCTATTTTCATTTTTCACTTTCAACATTCTTTCTATCAACTCTTTCATTTCATTATCACATTCTACATCTAAATTGTATTTACATCTCATGACATTATTAACTGTTCTTTTGATATTATCATCTTCATTAAATGGTAATTTCTTACAAATCATTTCATATAATATACAACCCATTGACCAAATTACACTTTTATCATTACATTCTAATCCATTCAACTCTTCTGGGCTTTTGAAGCATATATCATATAAACTCACTTCTTCTTTTTTTCTCAATACATTCAAACATAAATCACATAGCTTTATTTCACCATTTTCATCATATATCACATTACTACTTTTCAAATTACTTACTATTATATCATATTCATTCAATATCATCATAATATCACATATTAAACATATTATTTCGAAAATATAATCATTTGATAGGGATTTACTTTGGATTTTCTCTTCTAAATCTCTCATATAATAGCTTCTATGTAATGTAATCATATTACACCCGAACATCTGCATTTTAGAGAAGATAATGCAAAATGAACAACAATTTAACAACAACGAGTTATTCTCATTTAATTTTAATATATTTTTTTCTTTTATTCCACTAACATCTAGGATTTTTACCATTCCAATCTTTCTTTCATGTTCTACAACCAAATCTACTTCATTTTTACTCTTTTCTTCTCTCTTTTTTATCTACAAATATATTTTAAATACTGTACTTTGGAATTAAGTGGTAATACTGAGAGTAATGCTTCAT
The DNA here is from genome assembly GCA_002245135.1 of Proteromonas lacertae. NCBI lineage: Eukaryota > Bigyra > Opalinata > Proteromonadidae > Proteromonas > Proteromonas lacertae. The sequence goes on from NGBS01001186.1 coordinate 22,598, forward strand.
CTGTTTGAGATTTTAAGCAAAACATTTTCAAGCTTAAGTTTGACATTTTAAAATATCTATTCGTTTCAGATGATGTAAAATGAAAATGTCAGAAGTGGTAATTGTTACATTCGCTCCAAAACTCTTTTTTTGATTTATTTAAATATAAACATCTATTATTAATATGGAAATTGCTGATTTGAAACAAAAATGTGAAATATATTTTGATGGAATCGGTATTCTCAGTTTATTTATTGTTCTTTAGATTATCATTTGTTACTAAGCGGTTTGAGACAAAATGTATCACTTCATCCGTATCAAGTTGAAGGATGTAAGTGGTTTAATATGCTTTATATGAAGGTATAGTTTATATTTCACAAATATCATAGCATTCCGGAGGAATACTTGCGGATGAAATGGGTTTAGGTAAGACATTCCAATCACTTGCTTTTATAAGTGAATTAATAACAAATGGTATTTTTTGTATTATTCAAAATTAGGAGTGAAAGATCCAATTTTAATCATATCTCCATTATCAGTAGTGTCGCATTGGGCAAACGAAATTGATAAATACACTACAAATATCAACTATATAACATATTTCGGTAATTTTGAAGAAAGAGTTAAATTTCAAAACAAATGGAAAGATCTCGTCAATAATAACCCAACAGCTCCTGTATTAATAGTATCATATGAATTGATATTGAAAGATGATGATTTTTTTAAGCATTTCAAATATAGTACAATAATCATCGATGAAGGTCATAGATTAAAAAGTTCTTCATCAAAGCTGTATCAATATTTATATAATGAAATAAACACTAATGCAATATATCTATTAACAGGCACTCCAATTCAGAATAATATGTTGGAATTATTTACATTATTGAGTTTAATAAACAAAGAATATTTCAACAATGAAAAAGAATTTTTGGATTATTTCTATAGGAATAATGAACTATGTAATAGAGATGATTTGCAGATAATATTAAAACCATTTCTATTACGTCGAACAAAGTCATCTGTTTCATTAAACTTACCGCCACTTGAAGAGAAAGTATTATATATTCCAATGTCACCATTACAGAAACAGTATTATAAATGGGTTTTAGAAAAGAATTTTGATGAATTAGGAAAAGATAATAGTAGAAAATTATCGAATGTAGTTCAACAGTTATGTAAAGCATGTAATCATCCATATTTATTTGATGGAGCAGAAGAAGAACCATTTGAAGAAGGAGATCATTTATGGAAGAATTCTGGAAAAGTATTTTTTATTAATAATTATGAATATTATAAATGTATAGTTATTTGTATTGAATTTGTTATTTGAACAATTATTCAAAGAAGGCCATATAGTATTATTCTTTTCAGGAAGTACACAGATGTTAGACATAATGCAAGATTATTTGAGTTATAAACATTATAAATATGAAAGAATAGATGGATCAGTAAGAGCTGATGAAAGATGGTTATGTTTAGATCGTTTTAGTAAATGTGAATGTGAAGTATTCTTATTATCAACAAGAGCAGCTGGTGTTGGTTTGAATTTAATCGCTGCTGATACAGTTATATTATACGATTCAAGTTGGAATCCTCAATGGGATTTACAAGCCATATCTCGAGCTCATAGACAAGGTCAGACAAAACCAGTGACAGTATATCGATTATTAATGGAACATACCATTGAAGAGATAATATATAGACGAAGTCAAAAGAAATTGAAATTGAGTAATGATATAATGGAAATGAGTAGTGTGAATGATGAGAAAGATAATATTGATAAAGAAGGAAGTAATATATTGAAACAATGTTTATTATATGGATTGAGTCACAATTTAGATGATGGTGGAGATGATTATTTGGGTGATGAAAAAGTGGTGAAATTATTAGATTCAGCTAAAACGATAAAGGAAAATGAAGAGAATGAAGATAAAAGTGAAAATAAAGAAGATGAGAATGAAGATAATTTATATTATTACGAAGGATGTGATTATACTGTAATTAGAAAAGAGAAAGAAAATGATGAAAATGCCTTATTAAAACTAAAATCAATCCCTTCAAAAATCAAAGAAAAGAAAGTGAGTCAATTATTATATGATGATGATACTTCTGAATTGCAAGGTAAAAAACCAAAAATACCAAAGAAAGAAAGGTTTAAATCATTATGGGAAAAGAATAATTATATAAGTCGAGTATTAGAACTACCAGATGATGAAATACTAAATGAAATATCGAAAAAATATAAAGCAAAAGTTGAAGAAAATGAAGAGTTGAGAAGTAGTATAAATGTATATATAAATATATATTTATATATATAATTAGTATGTAAGAGGAAGTGTTCTTCAACCGCAATATGTTAGTGATCATAATAATTATGTTATAATACATTGTGTAGATAGTAGTGGTAATTGGATAAATCGTGGTTTATTCAAAGATATAAGTGAAATAACAAAGAATGCAGAATATATATATGAAAGTGCTAAACAGAATCATGATCTAACTTTAGGAACAGTTCATTTATTACCATTAAATATAAATAATCCAAACTATCGATTATATATTGGTTTAATAGTAGTTTTATCCAAATCTTCAACAACCAATCAAAGAATAGTGAATATGAATGCACTGACAATGTGTTTACAGTCATTAACATTATGTTGTAATAGAATCAATGCGACATTACATTGTCCTAGAATTGGATATAATACAGAAGGATATGATTGGTATAAAATCGAAAGATTAATAAAACGTAATTGTGTAGAATATGGAGTTTGTTGTTATATATACTATTATTCTCATCAAATTAATAATAATAATAATAATAATAATAATAGCACTATAACAGATCCTGAATTGAATGGTTATTTATATTGTAATTTGAAGAGTAAAGAAGATTGGATAAAATATGGTGAAGAGAATAACATAGTAAAAAGCTTTCCTCAATGGAGAGAGAATGTATATATAAGACTATTTATTATAAAATAGATTGATTTCATATGTAGTCAAAGTGTTGATGATTTGAAAAATGCAATAGAAGGAATGAAACAACAAATATATAACAGTCCTTCAGATAATATTAAATCAATGGAGTTTTTTATTCATTTTATGAAATATCGAATTGATATGATGGAAAAGATCATAGATAATCCTACTAGTAAGGAAGACTGGATAAGTAATGGTGAATGTAAGAATATAATAAAATACTTTCCAAATTATAAAGATAATGTATAGTTGTTATTAATATCTATAAATAGATCGAATTTCTTTTTACTCAATCTTTGGATGAATTGAATGAATCGTATGAATTAATGGAAGAACAAGTTAAAGCTGATTCAAACAATTATGGAGCTAAGTTCTTTATGGATTTAATAAACTATCTGAAAAACAAATCTAGATAAAAAATAAATATATGATATAATATTTTGTGTTTTATTTGAATGAAAAAACAAAAAAAAGTGATTATGAAACGGTCAAAATTTCATAAACACATAAAAAACATGCCAAAATGCGAAACTGTATTTATTGAGCCAAGTATTAACGTATAATATGAGAGTATATGTGTGATAGATGGATTCTCTGGAGATATTAGGCCCTCCTGAAAAGTGGATTTCAAATGACAAATGTATTTATAGGTATTTATGATGTATTTGTAGGTGATAGATGCATGATATGCTTAAAACAATTTAATATAGCCTTTCGAAAGCATCATTGTCGAGTATTGGTTAATTTAGCTATATATATTAGCAATGTGGTAAAGTAGTATGTAATAATTGTTCTAGAAGTAAAAGACATATAATCGGTTATGTAAATGCAGAGAGAGTATGTGATAATTGCATAAAAATGTTTGAAGATTTAGTATCAACTGCTTTAAAACGAAAGTGTATGATAATATATGAATATATGCAGTTATTAATTATAATAGCCAAACAATATGAAAAGAAACATAGTCAGTCAATGAGTTTTGATTCAAATACATCCAATAATATCACAAATAAAAACAATTCAATAGTTCGACCAATTCAAAGTGATCCAAATCTGAAATCTAGAATGTGTATGTTTAATAGTTATAGTGATATTAATTTAAATCATTATTATGATAATAATAGTTGTGATCAATCTTCAAGTGATAGTATATTCATTGATTCATCTTCTGATATAAAAAATAATTTGTATAATAGTAATGATTATAATGACAATAATGAAACTGATTCTAAACCGCTTGCTGTGTCTGAAGTATTAGAAGAACATCAAAAGGAAGAAAATAAAGAGGAAAATGGAGAAAAGAATGAAATATTATACAAACAACCAAATGAAGAATCTCAATCACATTTTTCACAAAATATAGTGTATGACAAAATTACACAAATAATAAATGAAAGTGAAGAAGATAATAACCAAGAATTATCATTATTAGAATCAGAACATAATAAATCAGAAAATGATTTCAAATTAAGTTGTTTGCAAGAATCAATTGTTTCATTATCAAAAGAAGTTTCACAAATAAAAGAAAGATTAGATATTATGAATGAAAATATGAAATATAATGAAATGCCCAGTAAATTCAATACAATTATAACAATGACCAATTTTTTGGTTTTAATTGTAATAACAATAATATCTTATTTTTTTAAATAATAAATGAAACTAGGGTTGTATGAAACGATTCATAACCGAAAGGTTGGTGAGTAACATAAACACAATATTAAGCTGTATATGTCGTTCAAAAATAACTAATTTGACCAGAGGTCAATGCATTTTTACTATTCTTATCATTTGATTATATACTTACCACTGAGTAAAACAATCAAGTTAAAAAATCACTATAATTGAACGTTCAATATCAATGTTGAGAGAAATAATAATAATATGTTAAGATAACACTATCAAAATATTTATGTTATTTTTTCTATATAAAGTTGTTTTTCAAGTGTCAATAAACATGAATATAATAAACAAATATTGTGTAAGAATGATTTCTGTGTATGTAAATAAAAATTTCATAAATGAAACGACTCAATATTTTGAAATGTTGCATTTGATAGATGAAGTGTTATATGCTAAATTAGCATGTGATATGAAAGTATTATAATTAATTTATTTTTATTAGGAGAAAGAGAGAATAGAAAGAAGTGTTAATGAGTTAGATTTAGTTGTAGAACATGAAACTGATATTCAAAAGTTGAAAGTGTTTAATGTATGTGAAATGAAAGAGAAGCGAATATTAAAATTGTTAGAGAATAAGTGTTTGTTGTTAGTTTGTTGTTCCTCCTTCATTTGTCGATATAGAGTGTATGATATGAATGATTATGATTAATATATGATATATTGCAGAGAATATTACAGTAGAGACTTGAAAGAGATAGTTTCTAAAAATTGCTTATGTGTGAATGAAATATGTGATATAATAAGTTCAATATGTGATGATGTAATGGTATTGAATGAAAATGAGATTGTAGTAGGTAATTTGAAGAGTAGTAATGTAATATATGAAGAGAATGGTGTTTTAAAGTTATGTGATTTATTCTTGAATGAAATAAGAAAAGAAGAAGATATGAGATTGTATGATATATGCTTCACAAGTCCAGAAGAATTGAATGGATATGAATGTGATGATGTAAGTGTGATTTGGTCAATTGGGTGTATATTATATGAAATGATGTTTAAGAAATTACCATTTTCAGAAGATGATAATATTTATAAAACCAAAGAGAATATTGTGAGATGTAAATACAGTATAGATGTAGAATGTGATGGTAGAATGAATGAGATGATATATAAAATGTTGAAAGTGAAGAATGAAGATAGAATGAGTTTAAAAGAGTTGAAGAAAGAAATGATAAAAATGAGTGAAATATTGATAGATGAAAGTGATAATATGATGATATGTGAAGAAAGAAAAGAAATGTTATATAATAATGATATTGTAATTATAAAATTTCCAATAACATATCCATTAGAGCTGTATTATAAAAGTGAATAAAGAAAAATGATTAGAGATAATTTGATAGAATCCTACAATATTCAACCAAATGAAAGAATATTGTCAATATTATTGATGATGAAATTATTTAAAGATGATAAATCAATTCAATATAGATTGAAATTTCAAATACATCATAAATGTAGATATGGAGAATGTAATTTAGATGAGATAATATTTAAGATAGAAAGAAATTATTTAGATAAAGAAATGATAAAAATAGAATCATATTGTATATGTTTGTGTGAAGAAGGACTGAATTATTTATTTAGAATATTGAGAATAATCAATCCAACTAAGCTGTTATTTTGTATTTTTCTATATATTGTTATTTGTATAGATTATATTCACATACCAATTATTCGTCAATCATTGTTTATATCATATTTGACTGGATTATCAAATCTACAAACATTAGATTTATCAAGTTGCAATCTTACTTCTTATTTCATTGAATCATTTGTTAAATCAATTCCATTAATGAAATTGAAATATTTAGATCTTCATTGTATTTATAATCATATTGTTATTTTATGAAATAGCTAATCCAATTGGTGTGAAAGGATTTAAATTGTTACTTCCATATTTGAATTTATTAATCAACAAAGATAATGAATTAGATCTTTATGGAATGAAATTAAATGATGAATGTATGATGTTATTATCATCAGAATTATATAAATATCCAAATCTTAAGAAAATTGATATTACATACAACCAAAACATTCATTTGATAGGATTAAAAGCCTTATTCTCCAAATTTCGAAATATATATTGTGATGTTAGTAAAGAATTACTGATTGATAAAGACATTCCTGAATTATTCAAATACATAAACCAATACAATGAATTATATCTGAGTAATTTAGAAATTGATGATGATATTTTCAAAAGATTCATTTCATTAAGATCAAATGAATTGAAAGAAATAAAAAAGTTATATTTGAGTTGTATAATTTGATAATTTTATTATTATATAGATAATAAACTAACATATGAAAGTATAGAAATATTGATAAACAATTTGTCTTCATTTTCAAATCTTAAATATCTCAAATTATATGGAAATGAAATAAGAGATGAAGGAATGAAAATATTATCTCCACATTTACATTTATTAAGTTATTTTCATGAGATTAATTGTTCAAGTATAAATACTATCTTTTAATATTCAATAGAAATGGGATTATCTTCAATTGGATTGAAGTATTTATTAGATGGTTTAAAGAGTATTCATCAAAAGATCAGATTTGAGATAAGTGATAATAATATACATTCATCAGGAATAGAAATCTTGATGAATTATATGAAAGAAAATGATAATATTAAAGAATTGAATATTCAAAGTATATTTATTGTAGTTTTTAATTTGTTTAATAGATAATCCAATTGGTAATGCTGGATTTAAGCTATTAATAGAGAATATAAAACTGCTTATATATGATTACTATTTAGATTTAACCAACATCTCAATAGATGATGAAAATGTGATATTATTAGCTGATGAGATATATTCAATTTCTTATTGTTGTTCACTAGACTTAAGTGGAAATAATATCAGAATGAATGGATTAAAATCAATTTGTTCCAAATCATTAGAAAAAGAAGAATATCCATTTATAGAAATGAAATGTTCATCAAGGAGAAAAGAAGAATTGGAATATTATTTGAATTATTGTATTAAAAAGAATAGAAAAGGTTATGAAAAATGTTATGATTTTTCCAGTATATTATCTGTGTTTATAATGAAATAGATTTAAATCTGAATGATTCTTATATTTCATTAATAAAACAGATTGATTATGAAGAACTTGTTTTATCCAATAACAAGATTAGTTGTAATGGATTAAAAGAATTAACAGATTCTTTTCCAAAAGATGTTGTATATATTTCAATTCATAATAATGAAATTGGAGATGAAGGAATAGAGATAATATGTAAATATTTAGATAAATTCCTCATAAATTCATCATTAAACATCTCAAGTATTTAAAATTCTGTATTCTATTGTATTGTATATAGAAATTGGAATGAGTGAAAAAGGATTGATGATGTTAATAGAAAGATTAAAAGATAATAAACCATTGACAAATATAAATTTATCAGGAAATGAATTAGATAAAAAAGAATTGAGATTAATGAAAGAAAACAAAGAAGTATTTGAAGATTTAGATGAATTATCAATAACATTAAAAGAAGATATAGATAAATCAGAATTAAAATCATTTTTAGAAACATTTACATCAATTAGAAGAATAAAAGTAGATGGAATATCAGAAGAAGAAAAGGAAGAACTATCAAAAGAATACTGGAATGTTAAATAATTCAATTATTACTTGTTTTACTCTATTATTCTTTTATTTGTTAATAATGAAAATGTTTATCATACTATACATATTTTCATATTTTCTGTTAATATTAAATGCTTTTAATATTGTTTTGATCAAATTATTCAAATTACATTATCAAACCATGATCAAGCCTATATAATTTTCATTTGACTTTAAAATGTCATTGAAAGAGATTAGTGACTGAATTTGTTAATATAATAAAACAATTAAGTAAATAGATGAAGATGATATTTATAAAGTGTGTTTTATAGTATTCCTACGCGGTAATGAAAGAAAATGTTACAGTAATTGATCTATTCTTATAATATGGTGTATTGATTAGTATATTATTGTTTAATAAATGAGGTTATGAAGCTTATTGAATTTATCTAATCATAGTATATATCTTATTTTATATACATAATTACATAAAATTTCAGGAGTATATTTTTGTTTATAGTAAATTTTTAGTTTTTTTTATTCATTCTTTTGTTTTCTATATGATATGATATGTCCAATTTTTATTTATAGACTTATTACATGGTAAAAACTATTTTTTAATACCTATAAAGCATACTTTAAAAACTATATGAATTACAGCTTATTTAATGAATTGTATATGTTATTCATCATTCATCTATGGTATCTTTATCACAATTTATATTTATTAGATTATTTTGAGTTGAAAATATAGAAAAATAAGAAAATTTATAAAGGTGATTTGAGGATATATCCTCATTGATCATTATTATGTTATTTTGAAAATCAAAATAATACATTATAAATAATGTTAATCATAATAAGTATAACATAGAAAAATAGTTATTATACTAAGCATTAAAGTCCTCTTTGACTTACTCCTCTTGCAAAACATGTATATATTAATGAAGACACAATTTCAACAACTGAGGATATACCAAATACAATTCGCCACTATTTACAATAAATAATACAATTATAATACCAAATATAGAGTAGGGTTAGCTCCAATAATGTAAGATGTTAAAATAGGACAAATAATACCTGGAATAGTAGCAAAAGTATTTGAACATCCCATAATAATTCCAGCATAATGTGGACTAACATCCATCATATTTGCACTTTGCATAGCTGAAGAAAATCCAATACAAGCAACAGCTGAAGACATAAAAATAGTCATGAGTGTAAGATTGGTAGAATACGCAGATCCCATTAATGAAATAGCTGCTCCAACTCCTCCTAACAAAACACAAAACTTTCTGAGATTAACAATTTTATGTTTACCAGATTGAATACAGAAATCAGTAACAATACTAATTAATACTTGACTTAGTGAATTAGCTAAATAGGGGAATAGAGAAATGACAGATGTCATTTTAACTGATAAATGAAACATTCCGTTGATAAATGTTGGAAGATAAGTCATCTAAATAATGTAAATTAAATATATAAATATAAATAAATAAATACTAAAGTATACCACATCCAATTATTTGCAAAATGAATATTAAAACTAATAATAAATTCGAATATATATATACATAGTCAACACTCCTACATTTGTTATAATAAGACTCCATGGTATTTTTTGATTCTTATTAGTCACCACTTCTACTTCAGGTGGAACAATTTGAGTTGGTTGAAGATTTATTCTTGATAATCTAACATCTCGAGTATTATTAAACTCAATGGATGAAGCTGCAACTTCTTCAATTATTTTATTCTTCTTTAATAAATGACTAGTTTCTTCTAATCGATCTCTTTCTTTATTTTTTGATGATGATTTAGGTGAATTTGGAGAATCAGGGAATTTGATTGGTGTTATTGCAATTGATACCTCATTATTTTCATTCTCTCTTTTATCAATTTTCTTTCTTTCTTCAACAGATGAATCAGATGCATCATCATATGAACTATCAGAACTTTCAATATCATACATATCATCAACAGCATCATCTAATTGCATATATTTTTTACCTTTTGTTTTCTTTGTCTTATTCTTCTTGCCTTTCACTTTTTGTTCTTTCATTACTTCTATTTTCTCTAATGCAGATTCTCTATCCATTCTTTCCATATCTTTTTCAGCTTGTTTTGTAAACTCATCAATAGTATGAATTATCATATTCTTCTCTTCAATACTAATTCTAGGATCTTCTTGTGGTGTAGAATACACATAAAAATAAAACCAAATATACCATATTATATTCACCACAAATATAACATAATAAACACCTCTCCATCCCCATTTACTATCACAGATATAACCACATATTGGCTGACCAAATGCCATTCCTAATGGTGAACCAGCATAGGCTATAGAGACTAACATTGTTCTTTCTGTTGGAGGAGACCATCTTGCCATTAATGCTGAAACTGATGGACAGACAAATGCATTGATTATTCCTGCTAAAGCATTTAATCCAATCCTAATCAACAAAATTATATTGATTAATACAATATTAATGGATATCCTCCTAAAAATGGCACTGCTAAACATAGTACTGATGCTAACATAACACCAAGACTGAATGAGGGAGTAAATAGTTAAGAAATCAGAAATTTATATCACCAGTTAATATCAAAAAGATATGCTGCTCCATATTTAGTAGCAACTATTCCGCCAATAGTTTGAGGAATTATATAACCCCAAAAATATGAAGAGAGAATGTATCCTTTTGTTGACTCTAGTTTAAAATATAAATTATGTGAATATACCTTGCCAATGAAATTCTTCCATCATTTTAATAGTCGTAACAGAGAATGATGCTCTTAGCATAAATGTCTATTTTTAATACATATTTATCAACAATACACAAAAATTGCCACAGAATACGCATGTTGCAACTCCATATCTCTTTTTCCCCCTATTTCATTATAAAAAACACAATACATTCTTCTATGAAACGACTATATTTTATGAATGAAACGACTCACATTTCAATAATTATCCCAAAATCAATATTTTGCTGAAATGAAAGTAATCGATAATGAAATCAGTAATAGAGGGATTGGAAATGATGAGATAACTTGTGTGAATAATGTGAAATATAGGGGTGGATGTATGGAGATAAATGAGAGTAATGTTAGTGATATATTGAGATTCAGTATATATTACAATGACAATCGAACAATGAAAGTGTATAATAGTGTATTAAAAGAAAAAGAAGATAATAACGAAGATGTTGATGATTTTTTATCACAATTAAGAACTAAAGTCAATTTTATTGAAGTTAAGAAAGAAGAAATTGAAGAAGAAAATGTTTATGTTTGTTTGTTGATGATGAAAAGAATATTTCAATAATAGAAGAAATATGTGGAAAAGATATTCTTTTTAGAATATTGAATGAAGATAATTATTTAAATTCCAAATATAAAGAATTATTAATAGAATATATAAAAGAGAATAAATTGAGTTTCGAAGAAGAAGAAGAAATGATAAAAATAATGAAAGATAAAGAATTATTGAGTGAATTAAAAACAAAAGAAATCACATCATTTTCATATCCTCAATCAGAATATTTCTTTTTATTAGATGAAGAAATCTCAATAATTCCATTATGTGATGGAAATCGATGTGAATTTTCAATCAATCCTTCATTACCTGATGGAATAATGATAGATCAAGAAAGTGGAATAATTCATGGAAAAGTGAATAAAGAAATCGAAAAGAGAGAATATGAAATAATATGTAAGAATATTCTAAATGAAAAGAAATTCAAAATATCATTAGAATTTCAGATTAAATTCACAGAATTAAATAAAAGTGATGGAATATCAATATCAAATAATGGAAAATTAATAACAAATACAAATACATGTAATGGTAATAATCATTGTTATTTAAATCTAAAAATGGAAGATGGAGTTTATCATATCAAATATAAATTTCATCAAAATAGAAGTTATAATAATGGTATTATGTTAGGATTATCAACTAATAATACATATTCTGGTAATTATATTTATGATCAATCAACAACATGTAATTATGTTGCATGGGATGGTGAAAGTGAAGATATTACTAGATATTGTGATATTGGAAGAGTTGTTAATTCAAATCCTAATATCAAAAATCATGGTGATGGTTCAATTTATGAAGTGATTGTTGATATGAATAAAAGAGAATTTTGGATAAGTCATAATAATTCATCTCCTGTTTTACTTGTTAAAGATTTACCTTCTCCATTATATTCATATGCTCTATTATATGGATATAATTCATCAGTCGAATTATTATCAGTTTCACACTAAAATTAAAAAAATCATTATTTCTTTATTAATTTATTCTTTTTTAATTTCATAAACACATTACCTCAACAAAAGAACAATTATTATTTATATTTATAATCCTCTTTGACTAATACCTTTAGCAAAGCATGAATATAAAGCTGCACTTAATACTAATATTGCTGTTGCTATTCCAAATACAATATTCCACTATTCAATATAAACGAAATCTATAAATAAAAATACTTGCATTGAGGTAGGTTTTTCACCAATTATATAAGATGTTAGAATTGGAGATATAATTCCTGGCAATGTTCCAACGGTATTTGATATTCCCATTATTATACCGGAATAATGTGGGCTAATATCCATCATATTAGCACCAATCATTGTCAAAGTTATTCCTGTTGATCCTACTGCGAATGACATTAAAATAATCATTATTGTAACGTTCTTTGACAATGCAGCAGCCATTAATCCAGCACCAGCCAACAGATTTCCAAGCACAACGAAGAATTTTCTTATTGTTACTATCTTAAAACTACCTGATTGTATTACACAATCTGTAATGAAACTACTTACAACTTCAAGAATACTATCTGACATATATGGAAATATTGAAATTATAGAAGTCATTGTGACTGTTAACTTAAACATTCCATTTATATATGTTGGTAAGTAAGTCATCATAGTATACCATGCCCAATTAACTCCAAACATTAACTGAACTCTATTTAAAAAGAATAACGATAATTAATTATTATACAATGATAAAACACCTGCATTTGTAACTAATACTTTCCATGGTATTTTTTGTTTCTTATCTTCCTTTACCATTTCTAATTCTGGAGGAATCATTTGAATTGGTCCTAAACTTATTCTTGATACTCTTGCACTTCTTGTGTTATTAAATTCAATTGTTTGAACTGTTTGAATTGCCTTTATTTCTGGTTGGCTTTTTCTTATTAAACTGGAAGTTTCTTTAACTGCAGCTGGAGATTCAGGTGATAATATTGTTCCTTCTGGAATATTTGCCTCTTCTAGATCTCTGCCTGATCTTTCTGTGTCTTGATCAGCATCATATCCTTCATTATCACTGCTACTGCTACTTTCCATATCTTCATTTACTTTTATATACTTTTTTCCTTTATTCTTTTTTGTTTTGACTTGCCTAACAGCAGTTTGTTGAGATCTTTTCATTTCAGAAGCTCTATCCATTCTTGCCATTTCCATTTCAGCTTCCTACAAAGTAATCACCAATAAAAATATATAAATACTCTTGTAGCTTCTTCTATTGATGTAATAATCATTCTTTTTTCCTCTTCAGATATATGTTTATCTTCAGCTGGAGAAGAAGATACATATCTAGAATTTATATCAAATATAAACTATACAAATAAAACCATATATACCACACTAAATGAAGCGCAAATATTACATAATACACACCTCTCCATCCCCAAGCTCTATCACAGATAAAACCACATATTGGCTGTCCAAGCGAAAGACCTAATGGGGAACCAGCATAGGCAATAGCTGTGAGTAATGTCCTTTCATTCACTGGAGCCCATTTAGCCATTAGAGCAGAAACAGATGGACAAACAAATGCATTGATTACCCCTGAAATGGCATTTAATATTATTCTATTCATACATTACTACTCAATTATACAGCATAGTTGGATATGATCCAAAGAATGGGACCAACAGACATAACACAGAAGCTAAAAATACACCCAATCCAAATGATGGAGTTGTTTATTAAGATAATTCCTTGAAATTAATGAAATATTTATCAAAAAGATATGCTGCACCATACTGAGTAGCTACTATACCTCCAATTGTCTGTGGAATAATGTATCCCCAAAAATATGAAGATAGAATATAACCTTTTGTTGATTCTAAAGAATTATAGAGATAAAAAATATAAATACCCTGCCAATGAAATTCTTCCATCATCTTAATTGTAGTTACAGAAAATGATCCTCTTAGAACAAAAGTCTACATTTTAAATCTCTTAACAATACACAAAAATTACCACCAAAGACACACAGTGCAACTCCAAACCTCTTCTTACCCCTAATTCAGTAAATAGTAACCATACATTCAAAGTAAGAATGAAAAATGTAAAAGCTTGAAACGATATTTGTATATTAATTTTGACATAAAAAACACAGTTACACAAATAATTTAAAATTTAAAATAAAATTAACTTACATTCCAGGTTGAATTACTCCTCTTGCAAAGCATGAATATATTAAGGCACCAGATACCAAAATAGATGATGTTATTATAAATACAATTCTCCACTATAACGTATAATGCAAGATAAATATACTAAAAGAAGTGTTGGATGTTCTCCAATAATATAAGATGTTAAAACTGGACAAATAATACCTGGAATTGTTGCAATTGTGTTAGAAATACCCATAATAATTCCAGCATAATGTGGACTAACATCCATCATATTTGCACTTTGCCTATTCGAATAATAACAATTAATAAAATACATAGATCCTGTAATTGCAGTTAATCCAACAGTTAAAGTCATAAAAGTCACCATAGGTATTAAATCAGTAGAATAAGCAGCTAACAATAAAGCAATAGAAGCAGAAATATTACCAATTAATACAAATGCTTTTCTTATAGTAACAATTCTAATAAACATAGAAAAAAATGAAGTAAAAAAGAATATATATATATACTTAAATCTTCCTGATTTAATAAAACAATCTGTTATTGAACTAACTCCAATTCCAATTACAGTATTAGTGAGATATGGAAATAAAGCGATTAGTGATGATGTTGATACTGGTAACTTATACATGCCGTTAATAAATGTTGGTAAATATGTCATCATTGTATACCATGCCCAATTGCTAGTGAAATGAAGTTCAAAACTATAATAAGAAATATATATATCACAAAAATACATTGTTAAAACTCCAATATTAGTCATAATAGTCTTCCAAGGTATATTTTGTTGTTTCTTTTGTACATGTATATCTAACTGAGGTGGTAATTGCTGAATTGGTCCAAGATTCATTCTTGATATTCTTGCTTCTCTAGAGTTATTAAACTCAATCTTATCTAAAGGTTGTATTTTATTATTGTTTAGTAATTGGATTGATTCTTCTTCTATTGAGATATCTGGATCAGGTGATTCATGATATTTAAATGATTTTTTCCCTACACTACTGCTACTTCTGTTACTTTTATTATTATTATTATTATTATTAATCTCATTTTCATCATCACCTTCATATTCTTCTTCTTCATCAACAGCAATCTGAGTGTATTTCTTACCTTTTCTTTTGATAATTTTCTTCTTTTTATCTTTATTCATCTTTCCACTTTCTAAATTTTGACTTTCATCAATACTACTCATTTCAATTTCCACATTCTAATATTAATAATATAAATATTAATAAATATATACTTCAGCAGATGCAATTGAATTAATAATCATATTCTTTTCTTCAATCGATATATAAGGATCTTGTTCAGGTGAAGAATATACAAAGAAATAAAACCAAATATACCATACAACATGAAGTACAAATATAACATAATAAACACCTCTCCATCCTAAATCACTATCAGTTATATAACCTGATAAAGGTTGACCTAATGCCATTCCTAAAGCATTTCCTGAGAAACTGATTGAAGCTAATAATGTTCTTTCTGCTGGTGGTGCCCATCTACTGACTAGTGCAGATACTGCTGGCGTTACAAATGCATTGACTATTCCAGATAATGCGTTTAATAAACTTCTATTTGATTTATTAGTGTATTGGTTTATACAGAATCAATGGATGATTATTAACAATTGGAATTCCTACACAGAATACATCAGTCAGTAGAATGCCCATTCCAAATACTGGTTTGAAAGAATATTAAGAAGCTTTTATAAATATGAGAATGATATGAGAAAAAGATATGCTGCTCCATATTTTGTAGCTACAACACCTGCTATGATCTGTGGAAATATATATCCCCAAAAATATGACGATAAAAAGTAACCTTTTGTTGATTCTGTTAATAATATAATTATCAAATAAATTACCTTCCCAATGGAATTCTTCAGTCATTTTAATAACAGTGACAGATATAGAAGATCTTAATACCATTGTCTATTAAAATGATTGATAATATATGCGAAAAATACAACAAAATTCCCCATAAATATACATATTGCAACCCAATATCTTTTACTTTTCCTAGATTAAATAAAGCATTCCTCTATACATTTTTATAGAAGAAATACAAATATAAAAAACGAATATAATTTTGGAACAACAGAAAAGAGAATGATTGTTGCATTTCATTATTCTATCATCTATCCGTACTAATAGTCCATCAAACAAACAGAACATTGAATTTAAAAAAGTTAAATAATTTAATTATCTTTCTTCTCTTCGTTTGGTGGTTTTTGCACTACTGCAGGTGTAGCTGGAGTAGCTGGTGTTTGTGGAGTTCCAGGAGTAACCATAGGTGTTGAAACACCTAATTGTTTGTTTTGAGCTCTCAATAATGCTCTTTTCGCAGCTAACTTCATTCTAATCACACTTTGAACTAAAACAGCAGCATCATTCATAGTTTCATTAGGCAAACCAATTGGTAAGTATAATTCCACAAATCTTTCTCTCACTAAGAAGGATAGAATAGTATAAGTTCTAGAAAGAACCAAATCAACAGGCAAATATTGCTGTAAATCGCCATTCATTACAAATACTTGAGCACACATGATATGTTGGAATGACAAATTATTCTTTATTGATTTCATAAACTTTAAGATATAATCACTGTTTAATTCTGTTGAATCGATCTTTAATATTGCTTGTAGTTTAATTTCACTAAAGTCATCTTCATGTATTAATATATCAGGTTCAGTTGACCAGTGGTTGTAATATAAGAACCTTGAAGGATAATACGTTGATGTATTCCATTCATCTATTTAAATAATAATAATAATAATAAAATATATACTAATTATTGGACTAGCATCATTCAAGAAATCTTGTACTTCAATAGTATCTGGATGATTCTTAAATGTTGATAATAATCTAATAGTATCATAGGATGATAAGAATAATTGTGGAGAATTTGTTAATATCTTGAAACATTCAGATAATGTTAATTCTTTAGCACCTGGGTATTTCTCTATTAACAATTTAAATAATAAATAAATGATAAATACTGTTAATAGTCTCAGATAAATATCTTCTAATTTGGTTGGATGATATGTAGAATGGATTTTTGAGTAAATAAATATGAGCTTCACTATATAAAGATGGGAATTGAGTAAAAAAAAATTAAAGAAATTTCTAAGGTATAATTTATAAAAAAGGAAAAAAAGATATTCATATGTAATAGATCCATCTGCATTCTCTCTTACTAAAATCATTAATAAATTAATTTCCATTTGAGTTAAACACAAGGAAGGATGATATAAACACTTTTGGAATACAGCTCTTGGAATAGATAATGTATGTGAAGAATCAGCCTATTTAGAAAAAAAATATTAATAATATGATATAAATACATTTTTAAACACTTCTGCAGCTTGACTAAACAACAAATCAAATCTAATATCAAATGTTTTCTCAATAACTGTACATTGTTCTGATGATAAATTACCTCCAAAGCCAATTGCTCCTCTGTCTTTCAATACACGAACTAATGGTGTTACTTCAGTTACAAAGTCACGATAATTCACATTACCTTCATTATTCTCATATGATACAACCAATAAATTCTATTTTGAAAAAAATAAAAATTATATATAAAATATATATACAGTCATTTCATCATCAGTTAAATCTAAAGAAGCAGATAAAAATAATGCTTTGAATGAATTATATGTAAGGAATTTAGTATCATTAGCGTCTTCTGTTCTGAATAATGCCAATAAGTATTCTTCAATTGCAAGAGATTGTTCTGCAGATTCAAAGGCAGCATCTGGTTTTTCTGGAGCACGAGTTTTAGTAAAGTTATCGTGTAATGTAACAATATCATTGACATATGATTTTTCTTTTACTATTCTGTCTAACCATTTTGAACTTATTAATTCATCACCTGATCTTTTTAAAGTATATTCCTCAACTATATATTAAAATTAAATGATTAATTGAAATACTTTTGTAAGATAAAGCGCTCATTTTCTCATCGTCATAAGGTACTTCAAAATGAAGATCAGCTGTAGCAATAGGTATTGGATTAAGTTGGGTTGGTAAACTGAAATTAACATCTATAATACATGAATTATCTTTTATTTCCTACAAAATATTGAAATGATTCTTACTCTAACATCACAATAGTATCTATATCCTGTGGCTGATTTTTCTATAAACTCTTTCACTCTATCTATTGACTCATATACTCTTTGATCATCCATTTTCAAAAAATAAAAATAAAACGGAATCTGGTTATTGAAAAGTATGAAACATTTATCCCCACATATTTATTTTTTATTTTTCTCATCACAGAAGCATAATTTCACAAAAATAACAGTGAAAATAGTTTTATATCATACAAAAAAAGTTAAATACTTATAATTATCAAATCAAAAAACCATGAATCAAAAAATAGACAAAAATATACATATTTCAATTATAAAATATTTTCCATCGTCTTTTTATCCAACACTTTCAAAAAATATTGTGGTGGTAAGACATTATCTATTCCCTTTGTAAGAATCACATTATTATCTGAAAGAAAAAACTTTATACCATCATTCATAGCTTTTACTACATCAATATAGATATATATTTGACAACTAGATCTAATTCCACTTTGAACTGATTCTTTTGGTAAAGAATTTGTGAAATGAATGTGAGTTCTATTCATTGTTTTTAATCCTTCTGTTCTATAAATTACAAAGAAAAAAATGAATTTAGATACTTTATTTTATCCCATGCAGCATAATATGTTCCATGAATACAGTTTGGTATTTCTTCAGGTGAATTAATTGGTTTGAATATCATGTTCTCATTAATTCCTGGAATTGAATGACCTTGATTGGCTCTTATATATTTTATACCATCATCACATTTAATAGTAAATCTCTGTTTTTTATCTGTTTGAACAACCTTTTTTATTCATAAATATGTTTAAATATATTTATACTTTATTCACATCATCTTCAGATATCCCTTTCATTTGACTTGAAGCTAACAAATCAGCGAGTTTAACAAATCCATCTGCTGACATAGCTATTTTCAATTCAATAGCTCCATGCCTGAGTATCCAACTCATTGTTTTACTTATTTCAGTCAATCTTTTACTCATTTGTTAAATAGGGAAATATATTCTTTTTTATTTTGCACACATGTTTGAGAGTTTGTTTCATATTATTTTTCAATTATTTTGAAAATGTCAATTTCCAACGAAACTAAAGAGACAGTGAAGAAGATACCACTTTTATCTGTTAAAGCTGGTCCAAGAGATGGTGATAAATATAAAGATAGATTAAAAGAAGAACTTAATGCTTTAATCCAAGTATAATGTTGTTTGTTATTGTTAGTATGTTAAAATAAATAAAGAGAATGATAATGATTGGTTTCAAATTAAATGTGACAATACAGAAGGAACACAGTATATTCTCAAGTTTTAATCTTTATATAGTTGGTCTGGAAAGTGTTGGTATTATTATAATCGTCTTAAGTATGAGTTTAAAATGCAATTTGAAATTCCAGCAACATATCCTGTCTCTCCTCCAGAAATTCAATTACCAGAACTGGAAGGAAAAACGGTGAAAATGTATAGAGGAGGTAAGATATGTTGTGATATTCATTTTAATCCATTGTGGTCAAAGAATACACCCAAATTCGGCATAGCTCATGCTCTAGCTCTAGGATTAGGTCCATGGCTTGCAGTTGAAGTACCATATATGGCAGAACTTGGATTATTAACTCATACAGATTAAGAAACAAAATATTTACTTTTTTTTTTTTATCATTTCTTTGTGTGTTTTTGTTGTGTTATATAAAAATAAGAATTATTGTTAAATAAAATATATTTACTAAGTCTCTATTAATTTACATTCTTTTTTATTCTTGAGTATTTTCAGCATCTCTAACATCTTCACTATCGAGATTTTTCTTATTCTCTAAATACTGTTTATATTGTGGATAATCCTCAACTTTCATTCCATTATTATCAACTATATTCATATCAATATCATCTCTACTACACAATAAATGAATAATCTTCATATTTTCATCAGAATAATCACTATTCTTTATGCAATACATTAAAGCTGTCAATCCATTACAATCTTGTTGATTAATATTGGTGCATAAATCTATTATCTTTACAACAACATCATATAAATTACTTTGACATGCAAACATCAATGGTGATTGTTTATTGTTATTTATTTCATTAACAATATCTATTTCATTCTCATTTGAATATCCTAATAACATATCAATTATTTCATTGTATTTTCCTTTACAAGCTAACATTAATGGAGTATTTTCTTCTTTATCAACTATATTTATATCTATTTTATCTAATAACAATTCTGCGATTTTTGAATAACCAAATCTACAAGCAAATAGAAGAGGTGAGTTAGGATTTATTGGTTGTAATGGTTTATCAATATGATTCAATATATTGGTAAATATGTTTATATTCCCATTTATTGAAGCTGCTTCCAATGGAGTTACTGTCACATTTTGATCTAATTTTGAACTATATACTTGTGCAGCTTCATAATCAACATTTTCATCTATTTTTATGAGTTCATCAACAAATTTTTCTAGACCTTCAAGAGCAGCATGTAATAGCGCTGAACAACCTTTTTCATTAACCAATTTTGTATCAGCGCCTGATTCAACTAAAAATAAACAAATATCTTCCTATTCATAAATTAAAAATTAAATTATACTTGTTGATATTGAGCAGCTAATATTAAAGGAGTATTATCCCACATTAATCTTTGGTTTATATCAGAACCATTCTGTATATGAGTCTACTATATAAATTCTATATTTATATACTTTTACTATTTCGAGATTTCCATCCTTAATTGCTTTTGGTAATGAAAGTAATTTTGTTTTTGGAGGATTCAATGCTTGTGCCTCAGTTTGGACTGGTTGTGGTTCTACAGTCTCTAATATATCCACTTTTGATTGTTTACAACCCATAAATGAGTAGATAAAAGAAAAATCGATTAAAATAAAAAAATAACTGTTGTACTTTGACCTGGTCAAAAATGTGTAAGAATGTCATATTTTGATTATTCAACATCATTTTTGTATGATGAAAGTAAAAATGATTCATATGAGTCACATATGAAAGGTATATTCAAATAAATTCATTTTTAGTTGCATTGGTTGTATTGAATTGTTCTTTTAACACAGATATGTTCAAGTATTATCATATTTCAAATAATGAAATAGATACTTTTGGAATAAAACATCTTTTAGAGTATTTGCTGATGGAGCATCAACAAGAATATATGAAGAACTGAACAGTGAAGTTGAAAAATATATACCTAATGTAATCACAGTATTTTAGATTTGTATTAATATCATAAATAGGGGGATTTTGATTCTTCTTCACCAGAAATATTGAAATACTATGAAAATAAAGGAACTAATGTTATACATGATACTGATCAAGATACAACCGATTTTACAAAATCATTAAAACAAATTCAAAATAAATGTGGAGATGATTGTTGTAATTGGAAAGTGATTGTGTTAGGTAATTTCAATGGCAGATTAGACCATAGTATGGCTATGGTTCATGTATTAATCATGTGGGAATCTGTATTTTCTCATTTACTTGTAATTTCACCTGACTGTATAACATATTTACTTCATAAAGGATTAAATAAAATTCATGTAACTACTCAATATGAAGGAAAAACTTGTGGATTACTTCCTTTTTGTATATTACACAATTCAATTATTTTCTATTTATGTTAGTACCATGTGATCATATCACTACTAATGGATTGAAATGGGATATGATAGATTGGAAGACATCGTTTGATTCTATCATAAGTTCGTGTAATGTTCTTGCTTCTGATTTAGTTACAGTTGAAGTATCAAATCCTATAATTTGGACAATTACGTTTAAATTAAATGAGTTTAAGAGTAAGTTGTGTAATTAATTAGTTTTTTCTTTTATTTTATTTTTTGTAAGGAAGGACAGAAAAATTCAAACCTACCTCAAATAAGATGAATATTTCTCAATTCTTATTCTCTTGTGTGAAATACCCTTTCTATATATTCCAACTTAATTTATATTTAATATTCAATATCAATCTTGAGATATGGTATTTTTTGCTTGGTAAACTAAAATTGTTGATATCAGCAAAGAAGGTAGAATGCGAAGCAAAAGAAAAAGAATTACCGTTAACAGAGACGAATGGACATTTTGCAAATCTTCCAAGTGGAAAATGTTTTTACATTGAAGATGGTGATGAATCCAATCCAGTTGTTATACTAATTCATGGATTTACTAATATTTCTTCAGTATACGAACCAATAATACCTTATATTGTATGTAATGTAATATTTAGTTGAAATTAGGTTGATGCAGGATATCATGTATATTCAATAGATTTATATGGATTTGGACAATCTCCACAACCATTTGAATCTAAAGATTTCACTATCAGTTATTATGTTAACCAGGTACATGAATTTATAGAGAATCTTGAATTAGGTGAAGAACAGGTGATATTAGTTGGTCATTCGATGGGTGGTTATATTGCATCAATGTATACAATACAATATCCAAGAAATATATCATCTTTGAAACTATTGGCACCAGCGAAGAGTGGAAATTATGATAGTCCATCACTTTATTTAAGCATTTATGTATTAGTATAAATTTGGATTTTTTTATTGTTTTATTTATATTGTAAATAGATGCTTGAGTTTTTATCAAGAATACCATTACTTGGTAGTATGTTTTTTTATACTTCCAATATATTATCAGCTATGTTTTTAAGATTTGCATTAAAAAACAATGATTGGAATCCTAGAGAAATAAAACAAGTAGTTGATAATGATATTGTTAAAGATGATACAAGAATTACAGTGTTTTTATTATATTGCAGAATGGCATTAGTTTCATTTTATGATTGTATGTACACTGTAAAATATAACAAACATCTTATTTCATTGTTATATTATATTATTCATGATTTAAGGTTTATGGAATTTGATGATGATTTATATAGAAATGTTAATGAAATAACTAAACAATATATATCATTTTTTTTAAATATTTAAATATTCTATAAGTTATTTCTTAATTTTATTTTTACGCTATTCCTGTGCAATTGATCTGGGGAGAATATGATGAATGTGTTCCTGTATATTATATCAAGAAATATTTACAACCAGTTTTGCCAAATGCAAAAGTGAATGTTTTAAAGGATAGTGATCATTTTATGTTTGTTAATTATCCAGAGCTGGTTAGAGATATGCTATTCTGTTAATATAATCACTGTATTTTATAAATTTCACCTATTATTATTTTATGAAGTGTATATGGTTATATACTACTAACAAACAGGTAATAAAAATAAAATTATCAATTATAACATATAAATAAAAGCAATATAAACTCAATTTACCAACAATTTCTGCGATAACAGTATTGTGGTGGTGGTAAACAATATTGCTGTTGTTGCTGATAATACATAAACTGTTGTCTCCTTTGTTCTTCCTCACGCGCCATACAATAAGCCACATATTCCATTTGTCTTCTTCTCTGTTCTTCCATTGCTGCTCTACGTCTCATCGCATTCAATTCTTCTTCTCTCATCATGTTGTCAAATTCACAAGCAGCGACTGTTAATACTGCAGCTGCTGCAATTTGTTTTTTCTTCTCTTCTTCTTTTTTTGCTGCATTCATCATAGCTGCCATAGCAATAAACACAATTATATAAGCAAGAGCACTTGTAGAATCTTCTTCACTCATGTTTTGAAAGATAAAAATAGATAGAATAACTGAAGGATATGATTGGATAATTAGGTTTGAGAAGCTTGGCGCGAAATTATTATTTTTACATTTTCACTTTTCCCTCCAAAACTTAAATATTCATATAATGGTTTTATATGAATGTATTTTTTACTATTATATAATGTAGAACTGCTAAACACTCTTAAAGAATTTCTTTGATCATACTTCACTTTTTGATGAATTATTGGAATTAAGAGGTGAGAAATTAATCACAAAATTCTTGAGAGAGAAGAATGCACTTTAGTTAATATATATTCTTTAATAAAATATATTAAAATTCAGTTTGTGAATTTGGAGGGAAGAAATAAAAAAACACTTCGCGGCAAGCTTTTTTATCAAGCCATCCAATCATTTTGTTTTAAAAACTAAGAAGTAAAAAATGTATTTCAACAGCACTGATACTCCTATTGAGTTTCTAATATTCGTTTTATTCATCTCATGTATTATAAATGCCTTAACCAAAAAGGAGGAACAACCAACACCAGAACAGCAATTAGCAATGGAGCAAGATAGAAGAAGAGCATGGGAAATGAATTATATTTCTAACTGTATGGCACGTGCAGAAGAAGAAAGAAGGAAGGAGGAATCATCTTGTGTAATAATGTAACAATATTCTAATATAATATACTTTTGGATTTCAGTATATTGTTTATTTGCTTCAATTCTGCAATATACATCAACTACTGTAAAAATGGACACATCTACTATGATCACTACAAGACTATATTACCAGGATTCATAATCATTTTTCTTCATCATCTTGTTGTAATTAATTATATCTCCACTTATCATAAATAATTTAGGTGTCTCTCTTATTCTTTTCGTATATATGATAACATGGGTTTATATAAGTCAAGCAGCAAATATATGCCACCTATATTTATATTCACTTGTTATTCTTAACTCTTATTTCATAAAAACCTATTATATAGGCAGATAATTTAAAAATTAAAAAATAATGTGAAAATATATTCGTTTCTTTTTTGAAACGATTATATTTATTAGATTAAACTAATAAACATCTTTTGAGTTGGATTAAGCTAATATAAATAAATATTAATTCTTCAGCTTTTAACAAATTATACTAATCTTGTTGCTGTAGTAATTGCTTTATTCTTTTCTTGTGTTTTTGAAGTTTTAATGAAATAATAAAGAAGTTTAGATAAAGGTATATAAAGTTACGATTTCAAGAGAAATTGAACTAATTATTTATAAATTATTTGTGTAACTATAAAAAATATTAGATCATATTAATTTATATGAATTATGTAATTATTAGGTTATGGTTTAAGTGAATAATAACACGCAAAGAACAAATAAAAATCAAAGTATATATATTATGTATAAAACTATGTACAGTTATAGACTTCTGTTACATTATCGCACAAGAATCATTTTGTCTCCTCCTTTCCTCCTCACGCGCCATACAATAAAGCATATATTCTCTTCTTCTACTTTCATCTGCTTCACGAGCAGCGCAGTAAGCCAAATATTCCATTTCTCTTCTTCTCTGTTGCTCCATTGCTAATCTTTGGTTGAATGGTTGTTGTTGTAAATCTACACAATTATATCTTCCTACAGCTGTATTATTATTTGCATCATTTTCTTTACCTCCTCTTAAACAATTGCGCAGACACATGAAAAAAAAGAATAACATTATTAAACCACCTAATGCATCTTCACTACTACCGCTATTCTGATAAGGCATATTGAAATTAAAAAAACAAAAAAGAAAATTAAAACAAAATGATTGGATGGCTTGATAAAAAAGCTTGCCGCGAAGTGTTTTTTTATTTCTTCCCTCCAAATTCACAAACTGAATTTTAATATATTTTATTAAAGAATATATATTAACTAAAGTGCATTCTTCTCTCTCAAGAATTTTGTGATTAATTTCTCACCTCTTAATTCTAATAATTCATCAAAAAGTGAAGTATGATCAAAGAAATTCTTTGACAATGCTTTAGTTGCTCTAAGTGCGCTTCCACGAGGAGCTTCACCTAGAATACTTTGATATAATCCACATTCCTTCAAAAATGTCATTAATCTTTCCTGCTGTCTTTCTTGTATGTGTATAGGTAGTTTAGGATTGTGTGCTTTCATGTATAACGCTACATACATAATAGAAGATTCTTTCACTGAACAAGATGGATATTTTATTCTATTTTGTACAAGGTTTGTCATAGCTTGAATTAATAATTCAGAAAATGATTGTTCAACATAACCAAGCATAGAACTCAAATTCTTCTTTGCCAATTCTGATACTGTAGTCTTTGAACATTTTGGTGGTAATTTATTAGGTAATGGTCGAGTTAAATATTTATCAGGACATTTCATAAACTTTTCTAATTGTTGAATATTTGCGAATGAATATATATTATTACCATATTGAACTAACAATGATGGATCACCTAATACAAAACTGTTCCAATCTCTTGGACCTAGTCCTTCTGTGTATGTGACTGGGCAATATCCTTTCATTGATATTGTATTATTATGAACAGTTGTAATCTCAGACATTGGAATTCGACGTGGTAAAACTGCTGGTAATTTCTGATGTAATAAATATTTAGTTGGTTGTCGTAGGAATTTATTCATACATTCATCATCACTGCAATAATAATATTTTCCTCTGAAATAACAAATACATTGTCTATCTTGATCTCTTGATACTAATTCTCTATCTAAAGACCATCGTACAGGACAGTAATTACTTAAAGCACCTTTGTGTGTTAATATTTCATTAGCTGGCAAGGCTAAATCATAGATTCTGGCTGCTTTATCTTCTTTTACTAATTTTAAGTAATTTCTTCTTGCTCTTAAGTTATTTTGCACTAGTTCTTCAGCTGTATCGTATATCTTCCATACACTCTCTAATCCATCCAACTGTCTTACATTATCATATTCATTGATATGGAATGTCTCAATTTCTGCTATGTTATCTTCATAATCGTTACATTGTGATGAAATAACAGCTAAATCGCTTTGTAAAGTAGGAACATACTTCTTTTTCAATAAATTCTCATAATTTTTATTCAATATTCTATTCCTTCTTTCTGTGGTTGTTTTTCTTTCCATATTGATTTTGAATATTAAATTAGGAACTACTCCTTCTTTATCCAACATATCACATTCCTCTTTTGTATATGGGAAACCATCAATTACCCATCCTTGTGATCTACATTTCTTTGCTTTCAACATTATTGACAATGCTTTTACATACAATTCCTTTGGAATTGCACCACCACTGTATATTAATTCTTTTATTTTCTTATGCAATACTGTCGCTGGATTCTTTAATATATAATCTATTGCTACAGCTGGATCTGCATAGATAATACCTAAATCTCCTTCTAATGTGTGTGATAATGTTGTTCTACCACTTAATGGAGGTCCAATCACTGCTATTCTTGGTACAACATTAGGTGGTGGTGGAGGTTGTTCTAAATACTTCAACGGATCAGCAATAAATTTATCTCTAGCTTCAGGACCATCACAGAAATAAATATGATGTCTGTACATAACTGGGTATGCTTGATTCATTACAATTTTGTCATGTTCTTTTAAGGTAACAGGACAATATGGACCAAATTTACTTAATGTATAATAATCAGAGTTTAATAATGTTTCTGCTTCATCTGGTTTTAAAGCAACACATCTATGGAATGGTACTTTCTCATTTAAGAATGGTTTTAAAGCTGCTCTTACTCTATCATAAACACGATCTTTAGTACCAACCGCATTGACTGATTTTAATACTTTAATACCCTTTTCTTTCATCATTTCTGTTAATGCTTCTAAAGCTTCAATTTCTGCTTCAGCTTTTTCGATTATTCCATTCTTACATTCTTCTTCTTTTTCTTTTCTCATTTCTTCAATCTCTTCAGGTGTTGGGAAATCATCTTCTTCTTCCTCTTCTTCCTCTTCATCATCATCTTCATCATCATCACTCTTCTTTGGCTTTTTTGGTTTCTTTTCTTTTGGTTTTGGTGGTTCCCAATCAAACTTTGACTTGAATAATCGATCACTTATATCATTAGCTGTCATTTGTAATGGTAAAACAACAGTTGGATGCAATTTGTTATTAATCACTTCATTCAACATATCTTCAGAATCAATACCACCATCTATTAATAAAGGACCTCCTGAAGCTTCTATTGCTTTCTTTATTGCTTCTATTTTGGCTTGTCTTAGTCTAATTTTATCCTGCTCTTCTTGATCCTCTTCATCTTCTTCTTCATCTACTTCTTCTTCTTCACCTGTTTCTTCATTTGTAATTATTTTCTTCTGTTTAGGAGGTCTTGGTGGTAAAGCAACTTTACTTAAATCTAAGATTGGAATACCAAATTCTTCTGATAATTTTTGCATTATTTCACTCTTACCTGATCCTGATGGACCAACTATTAATACTCTGGTACTTGTAGCTTCTGGCTCTTTCTTTGGCAAATATTTCTCAGGTTCATTCTGGAATTTCTCTAATTCTTCTTTACCAAAGAATCTATATAATTTACCATTATAAAATGTTTGGAATTCTGGATTACCTGGTATTAATTGTCCTGTTTCACTGTAAGTTACTGGACAATATCCTAAATAATCACCTTGTATTTTCTTAATTACATCTTCAGGATTTTCGTCTTCTTCTGCTTCTGGTATTTCAGGCCACATATCTTCTGGATCTGTTCTTGCTCTTAATGGATCAATGGCTTGTCTTGTTTGTAGTCTTACAGCTTCTTCAGATTGTACTGCCTTGATATGTTCAACTCTTACACCATCGTTGACAAATGCTTCTTCTAATTCTTGAATTGCTTCACTGTATAATGTCTTTTGATCTTCATCTGGATAGATAAATCCTTCTTCAGCTGGATGTTTTCTTGCAGCCATCTTTTCTTCAGCTTCTTCATCACCTTCTGGATCTAAGATGATTACTACTTTGGGGAAGATATGTGCATTTCTTAATTGTTCCCATTGTTCCACTGTATTTGGATAGTCTATTAATATATAATGTTTAGGAACTGTTGGATCATCTAATGAATCTGGATCTGGTATATCATCCCAAGGATTCTTTGGTGGTTTATCTTCATCATCTTCATCTTCATTCTCCTGTTCTTCTTCTTCCTCCTCTGGTTCTGGTTCAGGTTCTCCTTTCTTATGTTTCTTCTTCTTATCAGGTGGTGGAGGATTTTCACTACCGAATTTATAAGGTGCTGTTGGGTTGAAGAATCGAGCTATTGCTTGAGCTGCTTTTTTGTGATTCATTACTTCACCAGATTCTAGCATTGGACCAATTTCTTCAGAAACAGGTGAATTCTCACGAGTTGCCATTATTGTTAAGACTTGTTGAGGTGTATATACAGCTAATTGATATTCTTTCGCTATTTTTCCAGCTACTGTGTGTTTTCCAGTTTGTGGTAATCCTAATATCCATACTTTATTGCATTTAGGTAAAATAGGTCTTTCTAATAAGAATGGTTTTGGATTATTTAAGAATTCTTTCATTGCTTCTTCTGATGATAATAAGTATAATTTTCCTCTGAATATAACATTGTATTCTTCTTTACCAAATTCAATTCTTCCTTCCTTCAAAGCGATTGGACAGAGATTTCTAAATGAACTCCATTTTCTAGGCACTTTATTCATTGGATCAGCTTCTGGATCAGTTAATAACCATTTCTGTTTTTCAGCAGGAGTTGAACCATCTAAATCTTCAGGTAATTCAATATGTCTTGGTCCTAAATTATTTGTAATTCTTGAGAATGGTGGTAATTGTTCACCTAATCTTAATAATATTTCTTCTACTACATCAGATGGTGTTTGTGTTGCATCTATTAATAAATGTGTTTCATCTGGTTGTAAGCATTGCTCTTTATATTCTTCCAATTCTCTTTTAATATTCTCTTCTTCATCTTCTGGTCTTTTGATTAATAATTTTGGGATTCTTTTAAGTGGAGGATCATATGGACCTGATTCTTCATGTTGTTTTCTCACTACTTTATTCAAATCAACTTCTTCTTCACCATTTGATTCTTCCTCTTCTTCATCCTCTGGTTCTTCTTCCTCTTCTTCGCCACCTTCTGGCTTTTCTTCAGGTGCATCTTCTTCCTCTTCAGCTGCTTGTCTTGCTTCTTCTTCTGCTGCTAATATTTCTTCCCAAGCATCTTTCAAAGCTTGATCTTCTTCTTCTTGTGCTTCTGTATCAACTACCTCATCACCATCATCGTTTGTGGTATATTTAGTTGGTTTTCCTCTACGAATATCATATTCAGAGAATAATTCACCTGTTGTTGGATCTATTCTATTTCCTGATCTTCTTAATATTAAATCATCATCAGATATATCTAAGTTAATAATATAATCTGGTTCTGGTAAAACATCTTTAATTGCTTCAAATTCTTCTTTGTTTCTTGGTAAACCATCGATTAAAATACCTTTATAACTTGTCTTTGCTTTTTCTACAGCTTCTCTAATTAATTGACGTTCTAATTCATAAGGAACTGCATTACCATTTAACATTTCTCTATGCGCAATTTGTTCTAAAGTTGGTGGTGGAGGTGGTTCTTTTGGTTCTTCAGGAATTGGTTCTTCTTTTGGTTTATTTTCATCATCTTCTTCTTCTCCTCTTTCTTCTTCTTCTTCTTCTTCTTCTTCCTGCTCTTCTTTTTCATCCTCTTTTTCTTCCTTTTCATCTTCTTTCTCTTCATCTTCATCTTCGTCTTCTTTATCTTCATCATTTTCATCACCTTCTTCTTTTTCACCTTCTTCTTTTTCTTCACCTTCTACTGCTTCTCCATCTTCTTCACCTTCTTTTACTTCTGCTTCTGCTTCTGGCTCTGGTTCAGGTTCAGGTTCTGGCTCATCTTCCTCTTCTTCCTGTTGTTCTTCTTCCTCTTCTTCACCGTTAGTTTCTTTCTTTGGAATTACACCTTTTACTAATTTCTCAATATCAATATGAATCATATTCAATTTATCAGCCAATTGTTCACAAGCTGTTGTTTTTCCTACACCAGGTTTTCCTATAACCCAATAACAAGGTGATTTCTTATGCATTAAATCAATATCCTCTTGTTCAGAATCATAATCATCTCTTTCATATACATTATCATCAACTGGTGGTTCTAATTGATCAATATCTGGCTGTGTCTTGTGTTTAGTTCTCTTTATCTTACGTCTGATTCTTCTTTCTCTTTTATCTTTCTCTGTTTCTTTTCCTTCATTTCCTCCTTCTTCTCCTTTATTTGTAGCATCACCACTTTCACCACCTTCTTGACCTTCATTTGATTCATCTTCATCACCACTTTCTTCTTCATCATCTTCATTTACACCAGGTATAATCTCTTCATCTTCATCAAAGGTAATTCTATGGCCAGGAGAGTTCATTTTTGGACTAAATTGATCATTTTCATTTCTATTAATAATATCATCTATTCCTTTATTTTGTTCATGCAATTTAGCAACCATAATTTGACTTTTAATTGAACCAACTTGATCTAAATCTTTTATTAAATTCTCATTTATTTTATTATTATTATTATTATTATTATTACCAGTAGTTTCAGAATCCATATTACTTGGGTTTGTTGTACTATTATATTCAGAATCACTAGTTATGCTACTAGTAGTATCAGGTCTATATTTTGAATTATTATTGGAGGTAAGCGAAGATACATCATCATTATCAGAAGTATCACTTTCACTATCACTATCTGTAGTATTATCACCAGTTTTTCTACCTTTTATTCTTCTACCTTTAACATCTGATTCAGATTCACTTTCTTCAGTACCAGTTTCTGGAATATCAGGTTGTAGTTTGAGTTTTTTGTTAATATCATCATTTTCATCTATTCTGGAGTTTCTTTGAGGAGTTGTTGTTCCACTTGTGGAGTTACTGAATTCACCAGTGTGTTCTTTACAATCTGTGATTATATCATCTAATGTCTTATCAAGAGTATTGTTTAATTCATCTTCTTCATCAGGAGTGTGTAGTTTCTTTCTTCTTTCTTCTTCTTCTTCTTTTTCTTCTTTATCAGCTTTTTCTTTGGCTTCTCTTTCACGTTCTTCTCTATCTTTAGCTTCCTTTTCTTTTGCTTCTCTTTCTTTTCTTCTTTGTTCTCTTTCTTCAGGTGTTAATCCATCTTCATCATCAGCAATAATTCCTAAATTAGCAGTATCATCTTCATCACCATTTAATAATTCCTTTTCTTTAGCTTCTCTTTCCTTTCTTTCTCTTTCTGCAGCTTCTTCTTCTTCTTTCTCTTTTCTTCTTTTTTCCTTCTCTTCTGGTGATAATCCTTCTTCATCTTCACCATTTTCTTCATCTTCATTATTATCTCCATCTCCTTTACCATTAAGATGACTTTTTCTATTACTCTTTCTACTACCATCTGGATTTAATTCATCATCATCATCTCCATCTCCTTTCTTTATTTCTACCACTGGTGCTACCACCACCATTCTCATTATCACCATCATTTGCAGTTGTGGATCTTGCACTTTTACTTTTATGACTTCTACTTGTACTTTTGGCTGATCCATCATGTAAATGATCTGTGATTGGTAGCTTTAATTCATCACTATCATTTTCATTTTCATTTTCACCTTCTTTATTTTCATTTAATTCATCTTCTTCACGTTCATCATCACCTTTGTCACCAGCATCATCATCATCACCTTCTCTATTTTTATTACCACCACTACTTGGATTTAATTCATTATCATTATAACCTTCATTAGTTGAATTTCTACCACTAATATTTTCATCATCTTGTGGAACTTCACCTTCACCACCATTGTTACCTTTACCTCCACTACTACCTGGTTTATTTTTATTCATATCTCTATTTTCACCATTAGTACCACTACCTGATTTGCCATTATTATTATTATCATCAATACCTTTGCCATTTCCACCTTTACCGCCTTTTTCACCTTTACTACTACTACCTGTAGTATTACTACTATCACCATTTCCTCCTTTGACTTTACCATTAAAACCTTCACCTCCTTTATCACCACCTTTACCACCACGATTACGTGATTTTCTTCCTCCTTTACCAGGTATTTCTTCAGGTTCTTCTTCACTTAGTTCATCAATAGCATCATTATTATCTCCATCTCCACCTTTATCTTTCTTTTTTCCTTTATAGCTCTCTTTATCATTATCAGGTCTTACACCATCAGCAACTAAACTCTTTCTTTTTCTACCCTTTTTACCACCACCACCTTTATCACCTTTTTCCGATTTCCTCTTCTTCTTTTCTTCATCTGCTTTTTCTTTTGCATCTGCTATTACTCCCATTGGTTTAATATCTTCTAATGGAGCTATTTCAAATACCACTTCATCCTCTGGCTTTTCTGGATTAGGAAAAATAACTTCTTCTTTATATTTATTCTTCTTTTTAGGTTTTTCATCTTCTGGATTTGGTAAATCATCATCAGGAGTAGGAACAACACTACTATTTTCACCACCATCTTTATTACCACTATCTTTATTACCACTATTTCCTTTATCTGGATTAGTATTAACTTTAGGTGCAGCAGTTTTAACTATTGATTTTGGTTTAGGATTGACGAGTTTACTTGGAGGTTTCATCATATCTTTTAAACCTTTATCATTACTACCACCTTTGCCTTTATTATTATTATCACCAGTTTTTGGTCTATTATTTTGTGTTGGTGAAGATCCTGGAGTTTTCACTTTCTTCTCTTTTAAATTTGTTGTTGCTCTATTTGGATCATTATCTTCACTTTCTCCTTCATTTGGTACATCAGGTTCTTCATTGACTAAATTTACATCAACATTTTCTGGCTGTACAGAATCATTCATTTTATTCTCACGAATAATATTCTTTGGAGTTTTTCCTTTTCCTTTAGTTGGTTTAGGTAATGGTTTTGGTATTGTGATTGTTGTTGGTTTTATTTCTTTATTTTCTGATTTTCTACCTGGTTGAATCTTACTACTTTTTCTACCATTTGTTAAATCATTATCTCTATCTTTAGTATTACTTCGATGACTATTACTCTGTTTATTACTATTTGTGCTATCTTTATTATCAGTATTATCTATATCAATTGGTGGAATTTCATTATTATTCAATTCATCAACTGGTGGTTTAATTTCTTCCTCAGCTGGTGGTATTTGTGATGGTTCTAGTTGAGATATTGGCGGTACTTCTGCTGTTTTAGGTTGTTCTTCCTTTGGTCCTTCATTTGTAGTAGTTGGTGCTGGTTCATCAGGTTTTATTGGAAAATCAAAATCATCATCTGGTACCCATTCATCATCCTCTTCTTTCTTCTGTTTGCCTTTCTTCTTTTCTTCCAATAATCTCTTTTGTTCCTCCAATCTTTCTTTAGCAGTCATTCTTTTACCTCTTTTAGACCCTTTTGTACCTTTTTTAATATTCTTTACTTCTTTATGTTGAGGTCCTTCATTATTATCACTTCCATCATTATTTAGTACGGCTTTTATAGTTGGTGCGACATATGTTACACTACCATTTGGACTAGTGATTTTCTTTACTGTCAATCGTTTTTGTAGTGTGGTTAAGAAATCTGCATATTCATCTCCATCTATATCCAAACACCATATATCTGCTAATTCGAAAAAACTATCAAAAAATTGTTGGTAAGTTAGCATGTCTGATCCTTGACTGTCTCTTTGCCAATCGTTTTGTGCTGCACATCTTGCTTGATATTCATCGAACTGTGGTGCTAATACTTTGGCTATTTTTACCATTACATCTATATAATCATCCTATATTCAATTAGACAATAAAATGATTGATACTTTTGATATTCTCATTTTTTCATCTTTCTTAAATAAACGCCAAAATTTTTGTAAAGCCATTGACACTTTTGGATATCGTTTTAATGCTTGTCTTGCTCTAATAGCTGCTTCACAATCAAAATCTGGGTTACCTTGGTCATAATAACTAGATAGTATTAAATTATAAAATCATACGGAACATCTAATTTCTGCTTTTCCCATTCAAACATCAAACTAGGATCTGGCTTCTCAACTTCCATAGTCCTACCGAAAGCCACTCGAGGGGATTGTTTTACAGTGTCTGCCATTATTGTGTGATTAATATATAAATAAAATTGCTATTATTATGTGTAACTTCAAAATATAAAACGGTTTTAACGATTAAAGCTTGACTTGAAAAAAAGTTTGAATTTGGCTTGAGTATCTTTTTCTTTTTTTCTTGATTTTTTATAATATCATCATCATTTTAAGGACATTTATAGAATTATTTAGCATTAATCACCAACATGTCATACTATAAAACAATAGAAGATGATTTACGGACTTTGGCAGTTGATTCAAAGAAGAAAAGTATTATATAGTGTTTTTATGTATTTTAGATAAAGCATTAAAAGAAGCTTCTGAAACAGGACTTCAGGTTCTCAGAGATTTAGAAAGTAAAGCTAAAAGTGGAGAAGTGCAAAGGGATATAATGATATTCCAGCCTTTCATGATGGCATTAGCTAAAACAACAGAAAAAACTAATATTATTTTAGATGCTTTAAACGGAATTCAACATTTGGTTAGTTTTAATGCTGTTAATGAAGATGATATGGATTCTATATCTCAAGCATTTCTTGCTCAAGCTAATTCAGAATCATTGGATGTTGTTCTCAAAATTCTACAAATATTCTCAATACTTATGAACCCATCCTTTGATATAAGATGTGAAACTATGTCTAGAGTATAATATAATATAATATAATATAATATAATATAGTTATTTACAGCATTATTCAAATTCCACTTAGAATATACTGATGGTTTAATTGTTAATACTTCTTTAGCTACAATTCATCAAGTATGCTTTATATAATTTATTGTTATTAATATATATAGGTAATTACAGTGTTATTAGATCGTGTAGAAAGCAAAGTAGTAGGTAAAACAGCTTCCAAAGATGTATATGAAGAACAAGAAAAAATCACAGATAGAAGACCACAAAATGAACCACCAAAATCATTAACAGGATATAGCCAATCATTGTTTATGTTAGTACAAGATTTGTGTGAGGCTTGTTACAATCGTGAAGGCCTGTGGATACAAGAAATTCAAATACCTCCAGAATTAGGTATTGAATTTATCAGATTTATACTGAACAAACATGATAATATATTCAAATCAAGACCAGAGTTTGTAAGATTATTAAAACATCATGTTATTACCACTGTTTCAATGAATATGGATTCTGCTGTTCAATTTTCACATCAGTTTGGTTATATGAAGGCTTTATCATGTTTATTGACTGATTATTACAACATGATAAGTGATGAATGTGAAATATTCTTAGAAATGATTCCTAGAAAGATTGTAAGTGAAGATATTACATTCCCAGTTCGTATATATATATATATTTATTTATTTATTGATTAGAATGGTCAACAATATTATCACTTGAAGTATTAAGAGCAGTAACCTCAAAATGTGATTTATTGATTGAAACTTATAAGAAATATGATTGTTCAGAAAAGAGTAGTGATGTTTATCAAACCTTAATAGAAAGCTTGAGTCAATTTATAAAGAATGGATATACACAAATTAGAAAAACTGATCGATTAGATGCTGCATGGGATTTTCATTGGAAAAGACCAACTTTAAAAGATGAATTAGAAGAAGAACCTGAACTGTATTCTACACAACAAGTTTTGATGATTGGCTTAGAATCAATTGGAAATATTGCTGAAGCTTTGGATATGTTGCAACAGAAATATCAAACTGTGAAAAAGTATCTATATATTATGTTATAATGAAATAGTAAAAAGAAAAATGATGAAGAATTAGAAAGTAAACCATCGTATAATATTATTATTATTATTATATAGAAAAGATGATTTCCCACTTACACAAGAAGAATTCAGTAAACTCACAATGTTATCATGGAAATACATTTACGACACTTTGAATTTATATATGACTCACAGTTATGAAGATTCTTTAGTTGGTTACTTATGTGGATTATACCAATCAGTTACATTTACCTGTGGTTATTTAGAATTAGAACAACCCAAAACTGAATATTTAATCTCATTATGTTATTATGCTGTTCCAAAGAGAGGAATACAAGATATTAGTCAATTATCATGTAGAAATATTCAATCAATAAAAACAGTAGTGAATATTGCAACTAATTTAAGTCCAATAATGGGTCAATCATGGTCAATAGTACTACAAACATTAGATGCATTTTATGAATTGTATGAAAAGAGAGGAAGTACTCAATCTGATATAAATAATCCATTTTCAAATGATGCTGAGATTCAGATATTGGAGAATTCTATTAATACTTTATTTGAACAATCAAAATATATTACAGATCAAGCTAGTATAAATATTATTTAATTATGATTATTATTAATATAGTTGTATTAATGATAAGAGCACTTGGAGTATTATCTGTTAAGGATTTAGGTGATTCAGTAGAAGATTCCAGTAAAGCACGAGATCGATTAGCAAGTTCAGTAAATATTGGTATTAAGATTGATAAAGATGATACTTCTAATAAAAGTAGAATATCACATCCACCATTTGTATTGAGACAATTCTTTAATACTATTAAAATCAATGTATTTTTTTTTATTTTCATTTCTTTATATTGATATATTGTGTAATAGATTTATAGAATATCATTGATATGGGATACTTTTGTGAGATATGAAACTTGTTTTACATCCAATAAATTAGAGATAATCAGAACATTCAGTGTGAAAGAGTATTTTGCTATGATTATTGCTTTACTGAATTATACAAAACCTGATAACAAATCTGATTCATCAGTATATATATAATTATTAATTAATAGAATAAAACACCAGAATATACAGGTAAATACAAACCACCAAGCTCAATGCAAGCTAAAGCTCTCGAGCCATTATCCAGATTCTTATCGCATGGTCATGAAGATTTGAATAAGTTAGTGTTAGAACAAATCGAAGAATTATTGAATGTATGTGGTGGAGATGCATTGAAAGATGGTTGGCAATATATCATTCAATCATTAGAAAATGCTGTAAAGAATTGTCCAGATAATGATGAAATTGTAACTTTAGGATTTAGAAATGTGCAATTAATTGGTGATGATTTCTTATATGAAATGACAAATGGCTCATTGGAGTATTATATCACCTGTATTGCTGCTTATGCAAGACAAGTATATATAAATATATATAAATATAATATATAGACTGCTGATATTAATCATAGTTTGACAAGTATTGGTATATATTGGAAAGTAGGTGATTATATAAGAAGATATGTAGATAAATCAACAGGTGGACCTCCAGATGCTGATTTTATTGATCAAATGAGGAAGAATTTAATGACTGAATTATGTTCACTAGGTTTTGATTCTGTATATATATATATATTCTAATAATAATAATAATAGAGACCTCAAGTGAGAAATTGTGCTATTGAAACATTATGTGGTATCTTAGTAACACATGGAAAAATATTAGTCAATAACAAATGGGAAGAATGTATAAAAGGATCATTATTTCCATTTATGAAAGATATAAAGAGAAATTCACAAGAACACAAAGGTCAGACAGTAGAATCATCAGATCCTAAGATTAGAGTTCATCACAGTAGAGATACTTTAGAAAAACAATGGAATGAAACAATTGTATTGACACTTCGAGGTGTAGTAAGAATAATTAAACAATATATTATTATATTAAATCAATTTGACTGGTTTGATGGTGTTTGGAATGATTTGTTAAGTCAAATTAAACAATATGCTAATCAATCAAGTGGTAAGGAAGTTCCATTAGCTGCATTGAACTGTTTTTATGAAATGCATCCTCTGATTAGTGATAGTAGTAATATACAGAAGTATAGTACTGGAATGAAAGTGGTTGATGGTGCTTTGGTTCAAGTTGGAGCAACATCAGTATAAAATTATATATATATATATATATATATATATATTTAGAGTGAATCATCTTCTGCATCAGAAACACCTCGTGATGGAATAGCTGAAGAAAAAAGAACTGAATTATGGATTGATGTGTTGAAATGTTATGAAGATATTTGCACCAATACAAATCTAATCAAGCATCCTGACTTTTATGATATTGTCTCTCAGATTATAAAGAATCTAAAAAATTTCCATGAAAGTTCAAAGTATATATAATATCATTATTATTTTTATTTAATAGAGAAAAAGAATTTTCTGATTCTCAATACTTAAGAAGATTATTCAACTGTTTTGTTAGTTTATTAGAAATGAGTGTAAAAGTACCAGATCCAAATAATGGAACTCCAAGAAAGAATGCAAAACCATCAATGAATCAAGTGCAAAGGCAAGTTTTAGAATACTTAGAAAAAATATCTTTACCACCAAAGACTGAGATTTGGTGTTTATATATTGAAATATTACAGAAAATATTATTTAGTGCAAATAACATCATATTTGAAAATAAGATAAAATCAATATTAATAACAACCTATCAGAATTGTCCAGTTGAGGCTAAAGCATTATCATTTGAAACAATGATCAAATCCTTAACACGACTAATGGAAATAAGAAAAGGAAGAGGAGATGGTTCAACTGAAGAAAGTGAATGGAATACAATCATTGAAACAATAAATTCTGTAATTACCAATGGATTAAGAGCAGCTGTAACAGAATCTGAAAGAGTGACAGATGAATTGGTTAAAAACTCATGGAAAATGGTTTGTGAAGTTATCAAAACCAGTTCAGTTCCTCCAGTGTCAGCCAATGATCTACAATTATTAAAAACAACAGTTTCTTCCATTGTTCCTTTAATTCCTGATGATTTAGTACCAGTTGATGCTCAAGATTTGATTACTTCTACAATATTCAATTGTGCAAGTACATCTATTGGTGCTGATAGTACAATATCTAATGAAGAGATGGCAAAGTTATCAATTAGTTTGTTGATGGATTTCTGTGAAGATAAAGGTGATTCAATTCCTGCTTTATCTGTATATTATTTATTGACTATTATTCATTATAAATAAATAGATGGCAAAGAAAGCATTACCTCATTTACAAAGATTGTTAGAACAACTGCTAGAGATATTAACTGGCAAAGTAAATATTGAATTTGCTGATCCAAGACTAAATGAAGCAGATCGTTTAGATTACTTACCTCATTATGGTCCAAAGAGTGTTTTAAGAGAACAACATAATGTAATTATACATTCACTTACCAGATTAATATCATTAAAGGTGAATAATGCCGTATTACCTGATTGTCCAATTGAGAGTAAAGTTGAAGGTAAAGTTCCTGGATTAATTTGGAGATTATTCCCAAGATTGTGTATAAGCATAAATACAAAGGATGAAGATATTAGAAAACTAATTCAGCGATTAATGGTGAAAGCTTCTCAAGAAATTGGATTATATTAAATAATGTATTTTCTATTAATCAAAAAATCATTCATATATATTTGTATGTTGTGTTGTTGGTTAATGGAGTATATCTGAAGTAGTTGAGAAAATATTTGAAGTTGGCATTACAGTTGAATTAAAATATAGTAATAATTGTAGATATAATCCGCTATATCACTAACAATCCTTTTATTGTTCTTCAAGCTTTTTTTAAATATCAAGCTTTTTGAATTTTCTTTGTTTCTTTCTTAATTCTAATGAGCTAATTATCATGTTGTAGGGATTAAACAGAAGAAATGAGAATAGTTATAACAGTTAGATGCAAATTAAAAATTCGAGATTTAACACTAACCCTAAATGTAAATCAATTTCCTCCAAATGCTGAACAAAGAAATCGTAGTAATGATTAACAAGATTTGAGAACTATAAATAGTTTTATACTAAGTTATAAAAACATACAGATTGCTTATATTGTGGAGTTAAATTTGATGAATCAGACACAAATAAAAGAATAATACTGCATCATGATCATTTTAGTGGATAATTTATAGCAATATTAGTTCAATTTGTAACTTTCACTAATCATAAACATTTACCAATTCCATGTATACCTCACAATTCATAAAATTATGATAACTATTTTGCCAGTAAACTAATATCATTTTTGTTATCCATCTGAAGGTAAATAATTAAAGCCTTTTATTGTTGTTAAAGGATAACAAATTAAGTCATACTAAACTATTGAAAATGTTTGATTAACTGCATAGTCAGCTAAATAATATATTTAACAAATAGTAATATATGAGGATACTTTGTTTAATTATCTATATACTTCTTTATACTTCATCAAGCAACATGGCTTTAATACTACTTTTAGATTGATTGAGTGCAGGTTGTTGCTATTGATAAGAACAAATGTTAAATAAATATAAAATTTTAGTAAAACAGTGTCTAATTCGAAATAAGAATTTATTAAATTGAAATATAACTTAACATTATATAGTCATTATCCTCAGGAATAACCACGTTTAAACCAAACTGTTGATATGAATTCTTTAGATTTAGATCTTGAGTAAATCTTACAGCGCATTCAACATTTACCATCTTTTTTGGTTTTTTTAACTTCATCTTTGCATTGAGGATCTAAATTTAACATTTTTTGATTATGCTTTTTAGATAACTACAAAAATTGCTGAATTAATTATTTTCTATTAATCTTAGTGGTAAATTGTTTTCAACTATCAAATTTATTATCATCTTATCGTTTGTTTGCTAATCAAAAATGGAGATTGATGTCTGAATTGTTTGCTTTTGATGTAGCATGAATAATTTTAGTAATTATCATTTTTATTTATTTTTTTTAATTGTAATATCTAGTTAGCGATATTAAAAATTAATAAGAAATTTGATATGTAAATCTGACATTCATTTGACATTGAATTACCTTACCTCTGTTTTAGAAGTTTATAGTTGTTTTATTAATACCAAATATCCTTGAATTTATGTATGGAGTTTATTCAAGCAATGTAACGGAAAATTATTATTCCGCCATAAACCATCATCATTTTATAAATGGCAGATACAGCAGATGGAGTAGATTCTATTATTTTTATACTACTATCGTTGTTTTGTGGAATTATATTTAGAATGTGTTTGAAGTGGTCGTTTGTCCCATATTCCGCAATACTCTTATTAGTGGGTGTTTTATTCTCAATTATAAGTGAATATTCATCGTATATTTTAGTAATTGTAGTTTAATATAGTTCTCTCGAGAATGTTGTTGATATTTGGAGAAACCTGAATCCTCATCTAATATTTATGATTTTTATTCCACCTTTAATCTTTCAAAATGCAATATCACTAGACTTTCATATTATTAAAAGATCGTTATTACAAATCATTTGTTTTGCATTACCTTCTTCAATTTTAACCTTTTTATTTATTGTTCCTTTTGCATATTATGGTACTATATAATTTGATTTATCTATGAATATAATTAGTCTTGCCATACAATTGGTCAATAGCAGCATCATTTTTATTCACTTCAATTCTCTCAATTGTTGATCCTGTAGG
Source organism: Proteromonas lacertae (assembly GCA_002245135.1). Taxonomy (NCBI): domain Eukaryota; class Bigyra; order Opalinata; family Proteromonadidae; genus Proteromonas; species Proteromonas lacertae. Next base: position 65,532 of record NGBS01001186.1, read on the forward strand.
AATAATATCAATATTGAATAATATTGGAACTCCTCATACACTGTCATTATTAATCGAAGGTCAATCTTTACTGAACGATGGTTCATCAATAGTTGGTTTTGAAATCTCAATGAATTATTTATTGAATAAAGAAAGTGGAATAATAATGGCTATTGTTCTGCTTATTAGATTAGTTATTGGTGGATTATTGTTAGGAATATTATGTGGATATACAACAATATTCATAATAACCTATTTTCGTGATAAAAGTATATCATTTAATGAAATTATATATATATATATATATATATAATAGTTGGATTTGTTACACTGACATTTGTTGTTTGTTATGGTTTATTCTATGTATCAGAATTCACAACAATTAAAGTAAGTGGAGTTATAAGTTTAGTAGGATATGGATTAGTATTAAGTAGTGAAGAAAGTCTAAGAAGTGATAAAGAACATTTATTAGGTCATTTTTGGAGAATGTTATCCTATATGTCAACAACAGTTATTTGTATTCTATCAGGTACAATTATATTCAAACATTCATTCATATCCAAATCTTTACAATTGAGAGATTGGATGTATTTATTGTTGTTATACATTATAATCAATGTTACAAGAGGTATAATTGTAATGATATTATATCCTCTATTAAAGCATCTTGGGTATGGCATAAGCCTTAAACAATGTGTAGTTGTAATGTGGAGTGGATGTAGAGGTGGAATAAATCTTGTTTTAGCATTAGTTGTTTCAGCAGAACATAATTTATCAAGTGATGTAAAAGATTATGTAATGTTTCATGTTGGTGGAATTGTGCTACTTACAATGTTAATAAATGCAACTACAATGGAATATATTGTTAAATTATTGCATTTAGTGAATAATTCTGTTTGTCAAGTTCATTTGTTTGATGAAGATGGTAATAAATTATTTCATCATTTAAAACATATTATGCATGAAATTAAAACATCTCCATTTTTGTCATCAGCTGATTGGAGAATCGTATGGAAATATATTCCTGATTTTACATCTGATTAGTATTGTTTCTATTTATTGTTTTTTTTTTTATTTAATAGTAAAGAGTTGAGAAGTCAAAATCATATACCAATATCTCATTCAAAAGTATTATTATATCTAATATATTGTTTATATATATATATTTCTTTTTTAATAGTTGAAATATAAGTCAAATGGTAGAATAACAACAACAACAAATCCATCAAATGAAGAGAAATATGTAATAAGGAAACACTTCTTGAGATTAATAAGAGCCAATTATTGGAAACAGATGGATCATGGTTATTTATCTAAACGTTCTTTATTACTATTATTAGAAGCAAATTCTTGTTCAGGTGATCATTTAGAAGATAAAATACATCAATGGAAATATATAGATCAAAATACTTATTTACTAAAACATTTTAATGCTATGACTAAAATACCACTCATTAAATATCCAGTTAGAAAAATAATTATTAGTTGGATAAAATCAATTTGGGAAGTAACAAGTTCATTTTTAATTGCTCATAATCAAGTTTATAATGAATTTATTGGTAAGTTAAATGAAGAGAATATATTAAGGAAAGAAGTATATGATGAAACGAATGAAGATAGAAATAAAGCTACTGAGTTACTATCAGATATTTATTTGAAATATCCTGAGTATTTATCTGAAGTTGAAGTATTAATATTCTTGCTTATTATTATGGAATAGAGTATTAGAGCTGTAAATTTATTTCTGTCAGTATCAAGTAATTATTATAAACACTCTTATGAAAATGGAAGTATTGATGAAAATGAACAAAAAAGAGTGAATAAACTAATACAAAAAGCAAGTTCTTTACTTTCACAAAGATATAAACAGATTCGTCCATTAACAAAAGAAGAAGTTATATCTCAATTACCCCTTCTAGCTTTTATGGATTGTGAAGATGTACAATTATCACAAATTTGCTCTGATTTACTTTCTTCTTCAAAATTATTAACTTTTTATAAAAATGATGTAATAATTAATGAAGGAGAATTGTCTAACGGAATTTATGTAATTCTAAATGGTTTAGTTTCATTCTCTCAACAACAACATCCATATCAGTCATATCACAATGATGAATCAATGAAATCGATGAGTAATTTAAAAAGTGTGAAAAGTATAAGAGATGATAAAGATTATATTGATTTGTTCACATATCCAACTATTTATACATTAGATAATAATTTTAACAACATAATTCATGAAAGTATTGTTTTCTCTATTATTGTAACATATAGAGATGTTTGGTTCTATGTCTTGTATATCTTCAAATCCAAGTTATTACACAGCCACAACTAAATCATATAAAACTGAATTGCTAATTATTCCAAAGTTAGAAGTGTTGAATATGATGAAAAATAATGAAGTGTTTGAATTAGGTTTTTGTAAGTATATTATAAATCAAGTATTAAAAAACATATATCCAGATGAATTAGAAGAATATACAGATTCTCAAGTATATTGTTCTCTGTGAAATTATTGTTTTTTTATATGTATAGATTCGGTTTATAATATCAAATGCAAAATTAATAAAAATAGAAAATCATCTAAGCAAACCATTGTTATCAGGTTATTATATAGTTGTATCAGGTGAAATTATTTTCGTATATAACAATAAGCCAGTTCATTATCATCCATTTGATAAATTTTTTATTGAAAGGATTAATGATTATGAAATAATTCACACTCTTAGATTATTTAAAATTCAACTTCCAGATTTTTCAGATAAATCTCCTAGCGGGCTTTATGAGGAAGAAAATTGTAATAACATTAAACGATTTATAAGATCTCAGTCAATGATTAATATAGTTCATAAGTAGAAAAGTGATAGAGAAGATAATTGATTAATAATCAATATACATATTTTTCTTTTTAAATGCTATTTTTTTATTTTTTATGTAATATTATAAGAAACAATATAACTATTTATGTAAATATCAATAGCTTTATGTAAAAACAGAAGTTTGTGAAGCAAGCTTTTAGGTTTGATTTTTATTATTTTAGGAATAATCCATGCAATCTACGACAGCGCTAACTGTTGGGCAAGATTTAGTATTACCTTATATTTTTATGATTTCAATCTAGAGCCAGTTGGCTGTTAATGTGCCATATATTGTAAGTTCGTTGGTTTTATTTTATAGGTTACTTCTATCAACACGTCTGAAAGTCATTCATATGTTGTAAGGAATAAAGAAAATAACCAAGAAGGCTATCTTACTGTAATTAATTTAAGAGGGTTGGATCCAAAAGTAATCGAGAATTTTGTATATAAATTGGGATATTATTTATCGATAGAATGAAAGCTACAAGAAGTACACTAAAGACAAAGATCATTTTGATGATCAAAACGCCATTTATTTGCAAGCATATCAAGCAATGTTTATGATAATTCCTTACCAGTTTCAACCGCTAATATCCAAGAATTTTGATGAGTTTCAAAATAAATATCGAATTGACATTATGGAAGGAGTTGTAAACTGTTTAATCAATTTAGACGCTCAGAATATGTGTCATGGTTCATTAAACCCAACAAATATTTCAGTTCATGAAGGAAAAGACCAAAGAACTGTAATTAAGCTGAGAAATTATGGTATTTATCAAATCAGAAATACAGCTGATTTAACCTACGAAGAATGTACATTTTTAGCTCCAGAAATCATTTTAGGTCAAGAAGTAACCAGTAAAACTGATTTATGGAGTTTAGGCTGCTTAATGTATTATTTGTCCACAGGTAGAAGATTATTCCACGCAGCAAATATCAGAACCTTAGTGAACAAGATAATTAAAGCAGATTATACAATATCTTGTTATGAATGTAATGAAAAAGAGAAATCGTTAATCAGAAAATTGGTAAAAAGAGAAAAAGAAATGGATGTACGTGAGGTAAAGAACTTTGTAGAAAAAATGAAAGATGAGAAATTTGAACCAGATAGTGATGATATTACACTTGAATACTTACGTCAAATGGCTGCACATAATGTTGTTATACCTGATAAAGAAAGATTAGCTGTAGTTGGTCAAACCCAAGGTTTGTTAGATGCTGTAATAAATGAGTATAACTCATTACAAAAAGATGATCCTAAAAAGACTTGGTTTTTAGGGTTAATATTGAATTTAGCATTTTTACCTATTTATTATGATGATATTAAAGCAAAATTAAACACCGAAGATGGAAGTAATCATCAAGCTTTATTCAGAGCATTAACAACTCAAGGAAAACGAGCTGCAGATGATGATACTGATAAAATATGTATTGTGTTTAGTAAAATGTGCGTAAATTGTAAAGATAGAAAAGATGGTCAACCTTTGTTAATGGAATTTTGTAGGATATTACCTGCATTAACGAAACTGCAAGAATTAGAAGTTACTAGTAATAGCATCAAAGATCCATTGATGAAGTACATGGCATCTAATTTTGAGTGGAAGAATATGGAATTCTTGAGAGAAATCAATGTAAAAGGTGATCAACTTGGTCAAGATTCAATGAAATTGTTTGCTGACACTTTATCCACAGGAATTGGTCCTGAAAACTTGAGAACATTATACTTAGAAATGAACAATATTGGAGATAGAGGTATTTCATATTTAGTATCAAGATTGGGAAATATTCCAAAGTTAATGGAATTGTTACTTGGTAATAATGATTTAAGTGACGAAAGTGTAAGAATGATAGGTAAAAATTTATGCAGAATGCCACATTTACAGCGATTAACCCTTGGCTCAAATGCAAAGATAACTGATGCAGGTGTAATCTATTTATTAGATCATTTGCATTATTGTCCTTATCTTACTACTTTATTCTTAAATGGAATGAAATTAACAGATGCTGTTGTTGATCCAATGTGTAACTACTTACAAAGTAAAAAGAATAAATATATTCAGTATTTGATAATGAATAATAACGAATTGAGTGATGATGGAGCACAGAAGTTGGTTAATGCCATTGGAGTAACTAGAAAAGATAGTTGTTGTTCAAGATTAGCCATATTTGATCTTAATTCTAACAAAAATATTACTAATAAGGATAAGATATTAAGTATCTTTAAAACAGAAAAACCATGGTATCAATTTACAGTTTAAATAATTGATAAACATTTCTAAACATTTATTGAATTTTATTGCGAAATTATTTGTTGTTTGTATTACACCGTTTATATTTTAATTATTGAAACATGTTTTTCAAAACGACTATATTTTAATTGGAAATGGAATGTGTTATTTTCTCTATTACTGTTGTGTTTAGTGTTATATTTACGATATTTTTTGTTATTATTACTGTTTTTACTATATCTGTTAATAAAAACCATACTATATGCTTCCGAACAACTCAATTAACTGAAATACAACTCAAACCTGATGTTTTCGTTATTAATGGATTTTATGATTATCGAATTAATTCAGTCAGGCTGTTTATTTACAGTCCAAAACATTTTTCAAAATTAACTTGTTATCTGAAGTATAAATATGTTGTAAAGAAGTGCAAATATTATTATAAGCCATATAGAACGTTTGATACTCCATATGGTCATTTGTTAATCAAAAATAGGAATATTAATATTTCAGAATATGTAATATTAGACAATCAAAAGATTAAAGTGAATATTGCATCTGAAAGAGTAAATAAATATAAATTAACCGTTTGTATATGTAAAATGATCAACTTTACAGCTGTAAATCGATTTATTCAAACAATAGAAGCTTATAGACGATTTGGAGTTGATCATTTTACAATCTATTTAACAAGTGCATCTGATGAAGTAATGAAAATAATGAAATACTATCAATCTCTAAATTTGATAGAATTGATAATAGGAAACACAGTATTTGAATATGACAGATTTATGATAGAACATATGTATGGTCAACTAGGAAAAGGAGATGATTGTATTTATCGAAACATGAAACAATCAAAGTCAGTGATAATAGTAGATTTAGATGAAATAATTTGGCCTGTAAAACACAATACATTGAATGAAATGATTAAATTCTATAATAATACATACAATGCATTTTCATTTCGAAGTTTCCACTTTCATACAGAAATAGTGAATAAAAATGATTTATATTATCATCATCTTCCTGATACAGATATCTTTCTATATCATGAATATTGTATATATAAACCTGGTTATGTAATGAAGAATATATATACAAAACTTGATGTAATATATTCAATCTTTATTCATTGGGCTATAGATTATACAAAAGATTATAAGGAATTGACTGTTCCTTATAATATAGCCTATATTCGACATACAAGAAGATTACAGTTTGTAAAAGATGATTATTGTGAATCAAATTGGGAAATGATGAAAATAGATAAACGAGAAAATGAAATAAATAATGCAGTAATTAAGATAAGAAAAATACTGAATATCAAGCCTCCTACAACAATACAACCAATTGTATTGAAGAATACAGTAAAACATGTAAATAGAAAGCAAAAAATTCATTATTATAAATAATCGATAATTTAATTTTTTTATTTATTTCTTATAAATTATATTTACTTAATCAACTATCTCTCTCTTTAATAGTTATTTTTCTACCTTTTTCAATTCCCAAAGATTTAGCAAATTCATTCAATCTATTTTTTTCTTTTTCTTCATTCTCTTTTGCTTCTTTTATTAAATCAAGTTGTCTTTGAGTTTTCTTTTCTTTTTGTTGTTTCATTTTCTGTTTCAGAGAGGAAAAATCAACATCTCCTTCATTACCCAATATAAAGTTATCTGATAATTCAACCAAACCTTCTTTATTTTCATATTCTTTCCTCATTTTGTTGGATAATTTTTTCTTTTCTACATGTTTTTCATGACCAGCTGCAGGAGGTGGAACAAGTTCATCTAATGTCTATAATAAAAAAATATAGATAGATAGTTATACATTCTTCAAACTTGATTCATATTGTTTTGCCAGTTTTTTCTCTCTTTCAATTTCTCTTTCTTTCTTTAATTCTTTATCATAATCATCTTCACTTGGTTTTATATCTATAATTCTAGAGTTGTCCTTACTACTATCATATGGCTATTGTTATACATTCATAAATACATCATATATACAGTGTTTGTTAATTTAGTAACGAGGTCTTGAAGTCTTGAAATTTCTAATTTTTCATCATCTGTCATTCTGGTCGTGAATTCCCATATATAATCTGTTCTTTTTACTTTTTCAATTTCCTATACAAATAATATTCAGTATTCTAATACAAAATCAGAAAAACCATTGTAATATTCATTGGGAAGTTTTTTATGATTCCATTCACTTTTAAATTCTTTAAAATACTTCCCTAATTGACTAATTTCCTCGTGCAGAGCATATTTATTGCTAATACAGTAATATTATCACAAACATACTATTTTCGGAATAACCATATTCTAAATTCTAAAAAATGTGTATAAAAATGAGTATATTTTATTTTATGTATCTTATGTGGATTAGATGGCATGAAAAATGATGAAAATAATTATTGAAAACTTGAGGAGAATCAAATCTATATTATATATTATTGTTCATTATGAACAAGGTTAACAAAATTATTTATATATTAATCATTTTTTTGGTATCTATATACTTTTACTATCATTTAGGTTAATGTAATTAATAATACATATGCAATTAGACATGTTCCAAGTATTTTTATGTTTATATTATTATAAAAATAGGACCTAATGAACAAAAAACTGGAGAATTAATGATGCACAGATTTAAAATGATATTATTGCTTTTATTTATTCCAATGTTTCTAGCAGGTATTTTCATTTTAATTCGTGATCCCAACACCCCTGTTGTTGTTAGACTTATGTGGAAAAGGTTTAGGAAATGGTTTAAACGAAATATACTCAGAAATAAAAGTCATTCTCATAAAAAGTAATGTAATTATGTATGTATATGTTATATTTCTATTAATATTATCTTTAAAAAAAAAAACATATTATACAGAAAATAGCAACATCTTTTAAATATTCATCTAAAAATTCAGTGTAATTGTTGATTATTAATATATTTTATGCTTTATTAGCATCAGCTTCTGGTGCTGGTGGTATTTTTTTACCTTCCTTTTTAGCTAAAGCTCTTTGTTGTCTTTCAGCTTGATAATTCACTTTCTTATCTTTCACAAATGGAATAAATGTAGTTCCACCCATATAAGGCACTAATTTCTCAGGAACAGTAACACCTTCAGGAGTTTGATAATTCTCCAATACTGCACAAATTGTTCTGGTTAAAGCACATAATGTTGAATTTAGCATATGAACATACTTCTTCTCTTTATCATCTACCTTCTTTCTACCTAATCGAATATTAGTAGCACGACTTTGATAATCTAAGCAGTTAGAACAACTGACTAACTCTCTATATTCACCATATCCTGGATACCAACCTTCTAAATCATATTTCTTTGAAGCTGCATTATTCAATGCACCAGATACAATAGCTACAACTCTATAAGGAATACCTAATGATTCATAAAACTCTTTTGATACTTGAATCATAGCATCATGCATTTCCCATGACTTTTCAGGTGAACAAATAACAAATTGTTCAATTTTATCGAATTGATGTACTCTAAATATACCCCATGTATCTTTACCATGAGCACCAGCTTCTTTTCTGAAACATGTACTAAATCCAGCATATTTAATAGGTAATTGATTCTCTTCTAACCATTCATTCATATGGAAAGCACAAAGTGGTTGTTCACTAGTTGCTATTAAGTATTTTTCATCTCCTTCTTCGCCAGTTACATGGTATAATTCTTCATCAAATTGTTCTAATTCTGCTACGCCACTCATTACATCTTTATTCATAAAGAATGGTGGGATTACTGGTGAATAACCTCTTTCCATTAAGAAATGCATACCATAAGATACTAATGCTTGATTTAATAACACGGCATAATCTCTTAAGAAATAAGCACGATGACCTGCAACATTGACACCTTTTTCTGGTTCATATCCATTGATCATATGTAATAACTCGTGATGGTGAAGTAATTTACCTTCTGGATTTGGTTTACATTCACCCCAACTAGCTACTGTTACATTGTTTACTTCATCTTTGAATATTGGTACTGAATCGTGGATTAAATTTCCGATTTTGTTTAATTCTTTATCTCTCTTTTCAGCAAGTTCATCACATTTCTTTTGTTGCTCAATGATTTGTTCACTGACTTTGTTGACTTCTTCTCTTTCAGCATCACATGGTTCACCTTTCTTCTTCTTTTCACCAATCTAATTACACAATAAATCTTATATCTATACAGCTTTGCTTTTTACACGTTTTTCTGCATTTAATTTATCAAGTTGAAACATTGCTTCTCTCCATTGCTATACATTAATTGATAAAATATACTTTATCTAAATCCATTACAACATCAACTTGTTCAACGCTTGCAAATCTTCTTCTTTGAGATTCTCTTACAAGGTCTGGATTTCCACCTTTCTCAGGTCGTAATAAGTTTATATCGATTGGCATATTGAAAATGCAGAATTGAATTACGAAACGAATATATTTTTTAAATATTTTGGAAATAAATAATTTCACACAGAAAAATAAAAATAATTATGTAACATATTTATATATTATACGAATTAAACATCCAACTGATAATAATCTCGAAAAAAACATAATTAAATCTGTTTCATTTCTAGAGAATACTTCTTCAACATAGGATGATATTAATGTATCTCCATCTGTTCCAGGTATTAATAATGAATTTAACAATATTATAGATAATGAAGACTGTAAAATATAAATCAAAAAATATGATAGATAAAGTGGAAACTATGAAAACATAAATAAAAATATATAATACAATGTAAGAGAAAGGAAGTAATCTAATAAACCATCTAGGAATATAATTTGACACAATAATGTCATTTAAATATTCATCATCACATATTCTATTAAATGATAGTTTATCAATTGTAAATGAACAGATCATAGAATTGCTCTTCAACATTGGATGATATAAATACTCTGAATTGTATGATGAATTGTAAAATATTCCTTTATACTTTAACAATTGTAATGTTGAAATACAATGCTATTATTAGAAGAAGAAAAAATATATATATATTAATACTGATTTTTGTATATTTATTGAATTAATCAAACATATTTGATTTGATTTTGGGTTTGTACAACAACTTGAACTATGTAATTCATCTGCTTTAATTGTATGATTTGATACTATTAATGCATAATATGAATTAATATAATAATCATCAAACACATATTGTCTATTATTTTGTGAAAATTTAATCTCACTTTTTACACTCTTTATCCAATCATTTGAATTGAGTATATTATGGTTATTGAATTTTGTAATAACATTTCCTATCATCATCTGTGATCCAATATCATTAGATGGTGTAGAAATAATCACTGCGCCATCAGATGTTTTATAGATTGGTGATATAAAATATGAAAAATAAAACAAACACAATGTACTTATACAACATTCTATTATATTACCAATTATTCCACCACTACATATTTGTCTATGATATTTTGATAGTTTAAATGATATAGAACTATTCATTATAATATATATATATATATATATATACAAACCAATAACTCCATAGTAAGAGAATAATGAAATACCTAATATTGTTACATGATATATTACTCCGAAAATGTAATGACTTAATTCATGTATTATCATTGAAATAATGTAACTTATAAACAATAACAATATTTGAGATAAAGGAAGAGATGTTGAACTTATAACAACTGGGGAAAATGTGGATACTCTAAAGATTTAGAATTATCATCAAAATATACTTATTTTCTAATGTATAATAGACTAATAACGAATTAATAACAATTGAAACACACACAAATAGTATAGGAGAACAATACAAAAATGTCCGAAGATATTTGAAGTTCAGTTGCTTTGTCTTATAATTCAATATCCTGTTGAATAATATTGTACGAATTTCTATCTTAATCTACAAAATATTATATATTTACATACCCAACTAAAATTAAACGAGAAATACTTATTTAAATGGTATTTCCTTGTTAAAATATATATAAAAACAAAGATAATGGTAATTAATAGTAAATATATCACATAAAACCAGATAAAATTCATTCTATTAAAATCTAATTTGATATATTGTAACGGATATTATTTTAAAGTTGATGAATAATGTCTGTACACTCTCTTTTAATTAAAATTACTGATACAATTGAACAAGGAAAGAGAATCATCCCTCTAAATAAAGCTGAAGCAATAAACCTCTTCAATATAGCAATAGATTCCTTAAATGACCTTAAAAAACGTAGAATAAATATAAAATAATATTAAATAGGTGAGCAAGATAGTTATGTTAATCAAAGAATAGAAATGTTGTTAATAAGCGTAAATGAAGCAAAGTGTTATGCTAATGAATATAGTATAATATTAAGGCATAGTGTTGTATATCATAATAGAACCAATAGCGGTACAACAAAGAGTACCAGTTTATTATCCACCAAAACCTATAGAAAACCGACATGTAAATCCTCCTACATATAATATACAATCTAATTCATATCAAAAAGATGAAAATGATATAATTAAAGACAAATTCAATAAAATACAAAATTATATAAATTTAGCCAATTCCATAATAAAAACAGATTCATTCCAAGCAAAACTATTATTATCAAAAGCACAAAAGCTAGTAGATGAAGTATCAATAGAATCATTAAATCCAGTTAGAAATAATGTATTATCTACATATGTTGATTTAATAAAGAAATTAAATAATCAACTTCCAAAAACTCCTCCATCAAAACATAGCATAAACACTATACATCCATCATTGCAACCTCCACTATCACTACCATTTTCACAACAACAGAATATGAATAGTATAAATATAAATGAGTATAATAGAATGTTATATCAACAAGCGAATAATCATATTGAATTAGGAGATAAATATGTAATAAATTTACCTATAGAAGCGAAAAGAGAGTATGAAAGTGCATTAGAACTATTGCAGAATATTCAAAATAATAACTTCAATGATATAGAATTAAAATCCCAAGTGAGTATAAGAATTACTGTAGTTATGGATAAATTAAATATATTAATAAAGCTGTTAGATGTAGAAAAAGTGAAAAATAATAATAATAATATAAATCCTCTAAAACCAAGTAATACAAATGGATTTCAATCTGTGAGTAATAGAGTAATGCAGACTATATAATACACAACATTTAAAATTATTAATTTAGATTTTATATATATTTACTTTCTTTTTAAGTATTATAAGAATTTATGTAGATTATGTTTATTATAGCACTATATATGAGGGAAAAAATGATAATTACACTTTTCATGTTGGTTTTATGTCAAAATTGTGAAAATGGGTTAATCAAAAATTTGAAACACCCAAATATGTTTTTTTTAATTTTTTCGTTGATAATGTCTTACTCCCATTATTTCCATATGATATAAATGTATTCAAGTTAAAATGTGTGTTATAGATAAAAGATCAAGTAGAAAAGAGTGATAATGAAGTAAATTTAGTGATTGAAGATAAAAATGATATTAAAATGTTGAAAATCTTGAATATTAGCGAGATAAAACAAAAGAAAATATTAAAATTACATGAAAATAACTCGTTGTTGTTAGATTGTGGTTTACCCTTCATCCTCCATTCTAAATTTTTCATATCCACAACTATGGTGAGATTATGATATATGAAAGAGAATATTATCAGAAGGTGGTATTTGTAGTGTAATAAGTTCAGTATGTTATATATTGATGATATTGAGTGAATATGATGTCGTTGTTAGTAATTTGAAGAGTAGTAACATTGTATATGAAAGAGATGGTAATGTAAAGATATGTGATTTAAACCTAAATGCATTAAGAAAAGAAGAAGAAATGAGAATATATGACATATGCTTTAAAAGTCCTGAAGAGTTGAATGGGTTAGAATGTGATGAAAGAAGTGTGATTTGGTCAATAGGATGTATATTATATGAAATGATAAACAAGAAATTACCATTCAATGAAGATAATGATATGAATAAAACTAAAGAGAATATTATGAGCTGTAAATAAAGTTTAGATTAGAATGTGATGATATGATGAAAGAGATGATAGAGAGAATGTTAAAAGTGAAGAGTTTTGATAGAATGAGTTTAAAAGAGTTGGAAAAAAAATTATAAAAGTGAGTGAAATTAAAAGAGATCTAACGATGTGTAAAGAACGAACAGAAATGTTATTCAATAATTATACACTTCCATCATTGTATCCATTTTCTCATTACCTTCAAAGTGATAAATGGGAAGAAATGAGAGATGATTTGATAAAATTCTACAATCAGAAATATAATGAAAGAATACTATCACTATTATTGATGATGAAATTATACAAAAGAGATTATGATATGCATAATAGAATCAAATTTCATATTCATCATAAATGTAGATTTAACGGATAAAGTTATTTAGATGAGGAGATGTTTAATATTTATTTAGATGGAGAAAGTATCATAATTGATAGAATTAGATGTTGTGTCTATGATATATCTTGTTTCTGTATGTGTGTAGAAGGTATGAATTATATCTTCAGAATATTGAAAATGATGAATCCAACACAACTGTCATTTAGTATTTTATTAATAGTAACATTTTGAATAGGAGGAAGCTTTAATCATTTGACTATTCCAAACAGATATCAACCATTATTTGGATCATCATTTGCTCAATTATCCAATCTACAAGAATTATATTTACATTCATGTAATCTTACCTGTTATTTTATTGAATCATTTGTTAAATCAATTCCTTTCATGAAATTGAAATAGACAATCCACTTGGTCCAAAAGGCTTCAAATTGTTTCTTCCTTATTTACATTTGTTAAATAACAAAGACAATGAAATGGATCTTGATAGTATGAATTTAGATGATGAATCGATGATATTATTATCAGAAGAATTATATAAATATCTAAATCTAAAGAAGATAAATATAACATTGAATAAAGATATTCATTCAAAAGGATTAACAGCTATTTCATCTAAATTTCCAATTTCCCAAATAGAATGTGATATTGAAGGATATAGAAAAATATTTTCCGAAATGTGTTTATTGTATCAGCAAATACGTGTATATATGGTGAAAATCTGGAACAATTTAGATTTAATGTTTTAATTGAAAAATGTTATAAAAACATGATCTGAGTTTTTGACAATCCTGTAAAAAGTATTTGGCTTGTTTTTTTAAATTCTCAATAAATATTACATATATAATTATATATCTATTATAAATACACACATTGCATTAATAACATTCTGATATCAGATTATAAAGCAAGATGTCTGTTAATCTCCTTTTTAATCAGATGCAAAGTCTTACAGCTAGTGCAGACCATAATTTACAAATCAATAGATCCCAACAAGCCAAACAAGAATATGTAGCAGCTTTAAATATCGTTAATTCTATAAAATGTATAGTATAGTGTGTCTAATATCATTTATAGCTTCAGGAAATATAACCTATAAAAATCTAATGCCTTCAGTAGAAGATCATATACAAAAACAAATTAAGTTGTGTGATTTTACTAATCAGCCTTCTCGCCCATACACACCTCCTTATACCCAAAATAATTCATTTCCTGTACTTCCACCACCACCACCACCGCCACATACTCTCCCCTCTCCTCCTCCCCCTACAGGTAAAAATTTAGATGATATTTGGAATAAAGGAATAAAATATATGAATAATGGCACAAAAGACTTAGAAGATAATGCAATAGCAGTTGGTATTGAAAGCTTAAAAATTGCAAAAGAATGTTTTGAGCAACTGAAATGCTATTCAGCTTACTCTAAATCATTTGAATATATTGCAACTATTGATCGAATATTACAGAAATATGATTTTACAGAGATCACAGATAAAATGAGAACAACATCAGGAAAAGGTGACGAATACTTTAAACTCCACGAATATAAATTTGCTAAGATAGAATATGAAAAATGTCTTGATTATTATAGGGAAATTGAGGCTAATTGTATAATGTTATCTATCAGTTGTTTTTTTATAATAGCATCAAAAATGCAAAAGTATTTATATGAAGATATGAAGAACATATATAACAAAGTAACAAAAAACTTAAAAATATGTATTTCTAAATGTATATAAATTAATGATTATTATTTTTGTTAGATAAACCAGAGAATTCTTGTCTTCCACCACAATCGCCTGTTATTTCTCATTTCCATCATTTTAATGTTGTTTCTGCGCAAGAATGGAAGAATTTGGATGAATATTTTGCTGAATTAGAGAATTGTTTCTTATATAGGAATAAGAAAAGAGCTTTGGAGTGTTTAGAAATTCTTCAAACCAAAATATACAAATTATCTAATAGTATATTACATATGAATTTAGCTATGAATATTTTCTAGAAAAATTAACTGAAGATGAAAGAAAAAGATTAAATGTATATAACGACTGTTTTAAGGCTAAAGAAAACAAATATAATATCGAATATAACTATTAATTGTACATATATATCTTATTTTTCTTGTTTTAATAATTTCAAAAATTATAGTCGTTTCGTTTATCGTTTTTTATTTTTGTTAAAATAATGGCTTTATCTGGGTTAGTTGATAAAATGGATGGGTACATTAATCGAGGTGATATGTATATTTGTTATGATAAACCACAAACTGCTAAAGGCTGTTATATAAAAGCATATGAGAAAGCAACAGAATTAGAAAGTAAATTTTAATGATATCTGTTAATATTTAGATATGAATGAACCACATTTACATTCATATGTATCAAAATATAAATCAACAATCAAAGAAAGGATAGAACAATGTGATCATGCTCCTCCTACTATATCTCGACCACCCAGTACTAATAGTATAATATTATAATGATTATTTTGTTATAGCGTTAAGAAGAAGTCAATCACCAACAAATTATAATAAATCAGAGGATCCGTCACCAGATAATTTATTAAAAAATATATCAAGTATAATATATGAAGGAGATAAACTATTTAAAAAACAAAAATACAAGAAAGCTCAAGTGAAATATAAAGAAGCAAGAACTGAGTGTTTAAAACTCTTATTAATAATAATTCCTGATGCAAAATACAAATATCAGCTTGATGATTATATAAACCAAATGAATAACAAAATAGAAGAATGCTTAGCTCCTCATATGAAATATACTGTAAAATCATCATCATCATCAAAATTACCATTATTAAGAGGATCTACTGCCAATTCAAAATCATCTAACGGTTCATTATTATTAGAAGATTGTAAACCAATACAAAATGAAGAAGGAAGTGATAATATTGATGAATTGAATCTGTCAAATAACAGCGATAATAGTGATACATATTTATTACCATCTTTAACAACTGTTGCTGGTGTGTTTTACAATGGTAAAAAGTTAATTAGAAAAGCAAATTATTTTGAATCAAAATTTAGATTTCATGATGCTGCTGTTTGTTTAAAAGAAAGTGTAAAAGTGATGCGACCATTGATAATAAGAGAGTTAAAAAATCATGAAAAAGAACCACTATGTGATTATATTAGTCAAAGTGAATTAAAACTATCAATGTTATCTTATTATCCACCTGTAGAATCACAAAAAGATATGTTAAGTAAAATAGAATTATATATTAGCCATGGTGATTTACTATTATCATTAATTGATCCAATAAAATCATATTTAAATTATAAAATAGCTTTAAATATAGTAGATGGATTAACAAATTATGTAGCTGAAAATGAAGAGAAATCTTTAGAATGTGTGTTAAAAGATGATATAGATTTGAAAAGAAAAGATGTTCATTCTAAATTAGATGAAATAGATATAATAAATCAGTTGATAAATCATGAAACAAATGCAAATAATAACAGAATCTGTGATAGAGATGAAGCAATTAGAGAATATATGAAAGCTAGAGAGCTATGTATTAAATTGGAAGAATATCGTATATTGTTATATGTATTATTATTTGTTTAAATAGATCAAGTTCAGTTAGATGATCCATTTCTGGTAGAAATATTGAATAAAATAGAATATTTTGATAATATACTACTCACTATAAATTAAATAATCTAATTTATTTTTGACAATTTTTGTTTAAGATAAAGAAAGTGTAAAATTTTCTCAAGCCAAACTTGATCTTATTTTTTTTATTTTTGTTATTTTTACTATACAGTAGTGGAATATGTCAGTTAATACTCTTTTTGATAAATTACAAAGCTTAAAGGCTAGTGGCGATCATTATTTTCAAGCAAATAATTTTAATGAAGCCAAATCGGAATATAAAAAAGCATTGAATATAGTTCAGATAATAAAAGGTATATTTAATTATATTGACAGTAAAATAGATACAAAAAATCAAATATATTCACAACATATGCCAAGTTATGAACAACAGCTAATTGCTCAAATAGAAGCATGTGATAAAGGTAGGATTCCAGTTGCAGCTCCAGCAGGTGGGTGTGGTGATGCATATGGAAGAGCACAAGGAGGAGGTGGAGGAGGTACAAATTCTCAAACCGATGAACTTGAAGGAATGGAAAAGCAACTAGAAAGTCAAATGACAAAAGTAGAAGGTTTGAAATGGTCTAGTATTGCTGGATTGAAAGAAGCTATAAATTCCTTACAAGAAGCTATTGAATTACCACGAAAATACCCACACTTGTTTACAGGTGATAGAAAGCCATGGAGTGGTATATTACTATATGGTCCACCTGGTACTGGTAAGTCATATTTAGCCAAAGTAGTAGCAAGTGAAATACAAGGTTCATTCTTCTCAATTAGTTCATCAGATTTAGTATCAAAATGGCAAGGTGAATCTGAGAAGTTAATTAGGTCATTGTTCTCATTAGCAAGGAAGAAAGCACCTTCTGTTATATTTATTGATGAAATTGATTCAATAGCAACAGCAAGAACTGAAGTATAGAAAAAAATATATATATATATAATAAATAGGGTGAAAATGAAGCTTCTAGACGTATTAAAACTCAATTATTAGTGCAAATGCAAGGTGTAACAACAGATTCAGATATTAACCACAGAGTTCTAGTACTAGGAGCAACCAATGTTGTATATTTATTAATATTATTATTATAGCCTTGGGAAATTGATAGTGCTGCAAGACGTAGATTTGAAAAGAGAATATATATTCCATTACCTGATGCACCAGCTAGAACTGAATTATTTAGAATTCAATTGGAGAAAATGTGGCATAATTTATCACCAGAACAAATTAACGAATTAGTTCTAAACACTGAAGGATTTTCTGGTTCTGATATTGCTACAATGTGTAAAGAAGCTGCTATGCAACCAGTAAAGAGAGTTTCTGTATTTATTTCTTATTAATTATATAGACAACTACATATTATAGATATTGTAATATTGAGAATCAAGTCATATATTTACCTTGTGGTCAACAAGGAGGAAATGGAACTAAGACATATGATAGTATGACACAGGAGGAAAGAAAGAGAATATATGATTTCGTTTCTTTTGTATATTTATGTGTATTATGTCAATTAGGGTGATTTTACTAATGCTTTGAACAGAGCTAGAAGAACAGTTAGTCAAGATGATCTTAAACGTTTTGAAGAATGGACAGCTGAGTTTGGTATTCAAGGATAAAAACCCAAATCTATATTCTATGTTATTATTATAATTTATTATATGTTTTTGTGGATATATAGTATGAGATAATAGTAGAAATCTATCTAAATGAACAAATGTATCTTTACTTAACAAAAACACAATTAATTACATGAATTGACATAATTACATGGTAAACTAAGAAACGTTATTCTATTCAAATTGAATAATTGAATGATATCTGATTTTAGAAATTATTGAGATGGATTACTTTGGAGAATTTCTAGATTCCAAGACAGTGAAGCTGTTTCTAAATAGTAATGCAGATCAAAATAATTCTAAAGTATTATTTGGTTATAATATTTTAGTCTATATCTATTCGTGACGGAGATACATTAGACAATATAATTCATCTTGCTTCAACAAAACTTGGAATAGAAGTTCAATCCTTGTTTACCGAAGTAGGAGAAAAAATAACTGATCCTACTTACATAAATGATGGAGATAAAATAATCTGTTCGAAAGATAATAAATTCCGAAAACAAACACAAAGTATTAAAAAGTGTAAATATAATATAATAGAAAGTCGTTTTCCTTATGTACAAGGATATGAAGTAGTTCAGATCTTAGGTAAAGGTGCATTTGGCCGAGTTTACAAAGCAAAGAGATTATTATCAAATGATTTTGTTGCTTTGAAGTTTCTATCTAAAGCACATATACACAAGCCGAAGGATGTAGCTCGAATATTCAGTGAGATGGTTTGTTTACAAGCAATTCAACATGAAAATGTAGTAAAATTCTATGGAAATATCGATACAACAACTGATACAATTTTAGTAATGGAATATGCTGGTGGTGGTGATTTGAAAGAATTTATGAAACATTATGGTGGAAGATTAAGTGAAATAGATGCAGGTAAAATATTTCGAGAAATGACATTAGGAGTATCTTATTTTCATCAACATAATATTATTCATTGTGATTTAAAATTAGAAAATATATTACTATCTGAAGAGTATATATATATATCCTATTATATATATATATAGTGGTCATGTTAAAATTACTGATTTTGGTTTATCTTCATTCTTAGCAGCAGGTCGAACAACTAAAAGCACATGTGGCTCATTAGCTTATCTACCACCAGAAGTGTTGGAAAAGAAAGGAAGCGAAGGTCCTCCTAGAGATATTTGGGCTATGGGGATTATACTATATCAGATGATGTATGGTAATTTTCCTTGGCCTTCTACCACAGTACAGGAATTAGAAAGTAATGTGATTTATTCTGATGTTATTTTTCCTACTGATATTCCTGTTTCACAAAAATGTAAAAGTTTAATTTCATTAATATTAAACAAAGATCCAGAGTATATATATAATTATAATTATAATATAATATAGTAAAAGAATAACAACTGCTCAAATATTAGTAAATGCATGGTTAAAAGATGCAGCAAATACTTCAGAAGGTGTAGAGACAAATAAAGATGAAACAATTTTCCCAAGTGCTTCAGCAATAATGTATATTAAATTATTATTATATTTTATCGTAGTGATAAATTGAATAATAAGCATAAAGAACAACATTCATCTTCTCAAAGTCCACCTTCTACATCTGTAAATAGTAATTCTCTCTCCATTCATCCATCAAGATTACCACCATTAACACCAATTACACCATCAATATTAAGACCAATCTTACAAGAATGGTTAACTGCAAATATAATTATAAATATATTTTTATATTTCAATTCACAAAGAAAAAGAAAACTACTAAAACCAATAGTAACTCCAATTAAACCTCCTCCAATTCAGACTATTAATTTTCACAACAGTCCTCCTTTATTCTTACAGAAAAGAAGTGCTTATTTATATGATAGTCCTGTTCCATCTCCTAGTAATAAATCAGTTACATCTACACGTAGATCAAGATCAAGTTCAACTGCAGAAAGACCAAAATCACATTCATTAACTTGTCGAGAAAGTTCGTTCAATTTTCCTAGTTTAAAAGATAATGAAACTATTGATTTAAAGAGAGTTAGTATGCCTGAGTATTTGCCTCAACAACAAACATCAGCTAGATTTCCCAATTTTAAGAATAATAGTAATAAACCAGCATCTAGAAGAAAAGTTAGGCAGGCGCAACAACAACAAGGGATGAGAACACCTCCTAGAGTATATATATTTTTTAATTGTTTTTTTTATTGAATAGAGTCCTAAGCCTTCAAAATATATTCCTTCTGCTCCTCCAATTTTTGGTCCTCCAGGTGTAAAGAAAGATATAATTAGTTTTAATTTATAGATTTTTAATTTAGTATAATTATTTCATTTGATATTTGGAGAGATATTCGAGAAACAAATATTTTGAAACCACTCTAATTTTATTTAAGTCAAGTTTGCTTGATAATTTGAATTTCTGAATTCTGATGTTAAAACACGCACTTTCTAGTTACAAATGGATTGGTCTTGATATAGATCATACATTAGTCAGATATAATGAAATTCCTTTGATGAATGTATTTTTTATTGTGTAGATGTAAATGTTTAGTTGGTTTATAAAGCGTTTATAAGAGTATTAGTTGAACAAAAAGGTTATTCTGAAGAACTTTTGTCAATTCCATTAGACTACTCATTTTTGTATAATCAAGTATAAATATTGTATAGAGTAAAGCATACAGTTGTTCACATACCATATGGAAATTTATTGCAATTATCAAGCGATGGTCAGATCTTGAAGTATGTTTATAAAGAATTATCTTCTATAGAGCTTTTCATGGTACAAAATTACTGTCACAAGATGAAATTAATGATATATATAATAAGGATAATAAAGTATTAAGTGAAATATATGAAAATATCCTTAAAGGAGTGACAAGAAATGATAAGTTTTATTGGTTTTTAGCAACTGATTTTGACATTCCTCATTCTTATTTAGCAGCTATATTAATTGATAGAGAAGACAAAAACAATTCAAAACACGATTATCAAAAGATATTTGATGATATAGTTTATGCTGTTGAATATAATTATAATCCAAAAGATGTAGTTGAAAGAAAAGGATATTATTTCAAATATATAGAAGATGAAACAGAAAAATATGTAGTAAAACGAACAGAATTAAAATCAAAGATTAAAAATATGAGAAAAAATGGACAAAAATTCTTTTTATTATCAAATTCATCATTTGAATATAGTAAAATATTATTAAATCAAGCAATAGGTAAAGATTGGAAAGAATGTTTTGATTTATTCTTATTTCATTCATGTAAACCTGGCTTTTATACAAAAAATATTCCATTTGTATTAATAGATAAAAATACAGGATGTATTGTAGATTCTGAAGTGAAAGAATTAAAAGAAGGAGAATTATACAGCGAAGGAAACCTCAAACAGTTAGAAGATTTATTACAGTCTAAACCACTTTATATTGGTGATCATTTGTTATCTGATGTTATGACACCTAATGTATTATGCCATTGGGACACTTTGTTAATATTAACGCAAAATACAACTGGTGAAGAATATAAAGATATTGGGACTAAATGGCTTGAATTAATTAATGGAGAGAAATGTAATACAATATCAACAAAGATATGTATGAAATATAGTATAGGGTATCTTCATGATTTGAATGATATTAACTAATATTTATTATTTGTAGTTGTTTTTTTTATTCTCTTGGAATTTAACTTCTATTAATACTCATAAGAATATAATTATTTAATTATACATAGATAAAACATTTTATATTTTAAATTTTGAATAAATAACTGAAATTATGAAACGGATCTATTTACATATAAAAATTTAAAAGATGAATTTCATTGTTGATAGCTTATTAACTTTAATGTTACCATCAGATTCAGAAGTATTTCGATTGACTTATTTTATATAGATAAAAGAAAGAATAGAGAAGAGTAATTATGAAGAAAACTTGGTCATTCTACATGAAAATGATACCAAAATGGTTAAAATATTTAATTTGGATGGAATAAAAGAAAAGAAGATTTTAATATTCTATGAAAATCACTCCTTGCTGTTAAATTGTTGTAATTCCTTTATTTTTCCTTATGACGTTGTTCAGATGAATGTTGAAAGTGAATATATGATAATTTCTCGAAGATATTATTCAGGAGATTTAGAGGAGATAATCCAGAGTAAATCCTTATCAGAAGGCGATATATATAGTGTGATATGTTCTTTGTGTAATAATCTATTGATTTTGAGTGGTTATGATTTAGTAGTAGGTAATATGAAGAGTTCTAATGTGGTATATGATGTAAATGGTGATATAAAGTTATGTGATTTATTCTTGAATGAGTTGAGAAAAGAAGAAGATATGAGATTGTATGATATATGCTTCACAAGTCCTGAAGAGTTGAATGGATTAGAAATGAATGAAAAAAGTGTGATTTGGTCAATTGGTTGTATATTATATAAAATGATAAACAAGAAATTACCTTTTAAAGAAGATGATAATATGATGAAAACAAAAGAGAATATTATGAGATGTAAATACTCAGCTGAAGAAAAGAAAGATAACAGAATAACAGAATTGTTGAAAAATATATTTATGATAGATAATAATAAAAGACTTAATATTGAAGAGTTGAATAAATGTTTAATGAAAGAAAATTCAATAAAAGAAAATTCAAATCGATTGTTATTAATAGAGAATGAAAGAAAAAATATGTTATATAATAACGATAAAGAATTGTTATACTATCCAACCTTATTCCAATCTGAATATTATATTAAAAACTGGGAATATGGAAGTATATAACACATACATATATTGTAATATAGATAAATTTCTGTTTATATTATTGTCATACAATTACAATAAAGATGATGAGATTCTTTCAATACTGTTGAGATTAAAATCCTATTCAAAAGATGTTAAAATCAAAAATCTAATAAATTATAAATATTATCACAAATGTAAAAACAATTCAGGATGTTATTTAGATGAAATGATATTTAACATTAAAATTAATCAAATTAATGAAATATTTATAGAAATCAATTCAGACTGCATTTGTTTATGTGAAGAAGGAATTGCTTATTTCCTCAAAATAATGAAATTAGTCAATCCTACAAAAATTGAATTTGGTATATTTCTAATCATTATTATTTATTTAGATAAGATGAAAATTCCAATCCATCATCAGTCATTATTTGAATCATATTTTTCTCAAATAACAAATCTAGAAGAATTGGATTTATCAGGATGTAATCTTTCTTCTAATTTCATTGAATTATTTGTTAAATCACTTCCATTAATGAGATTAAAACATGTTGATCTTTATGGTATTTATAATATTGTTTTTATTGTTTTGAAATAGATAATCCAATTGGCCCAAAAGGATTCAAATTGTTACTTCCATATTTACATCTAATAATTAACGAGAGTAATGAATTGAATCTCCAAAAGATGAGATTGAATGATGAATCAATTGAGTTATTATCAGAAGAATTATCCAAATATCCAAATATTACAAAAATAGATGTTAGAAATAACAAAAACATTCATTCCAAAAGATTAAAAGTTTTATTTTCCATATTCCCTGATATATACTGTGATCCATACAAAGAACTGCTAATTGATCAGACAATAGGAAATTTAAATAATTTTATAGAATTATACAATGAAAGTATAATTAATAAACATGCTCAATATCCAACGAAGTGTAGAACTTTAAATTTGAGTAATCTGTGTATCGATGATGTTTTTTTCAAATCATTTTTTTCATTAAGATCAAATGAATTTAGGGATATTTATTGTTTATATTTGAATAGTATATTTTGATATTTTTAAATTATATAGATAATCAATTAACATATGAAGGTATAAAAATACTGATTAACAATTTATCTTTATTTTCAGATTTTATGGAGATTAAAATATATGGAAATAATATAGGAGATGAAGGAATGAGATTATTATCTCCACATTTAAAGTTTTTAGAAGATTATTATGAAATAATTAATTTTTCGAGTATAACATTAATTATTGTAATTAATTTTGAATAGAAATGGGATTATCTTCAACTGGATTGAAATACTTATTAGATGATTTAAAAACAGTTTTTAGAGAAGGATATCAAAGAATCACACTTGATATAAGTGATAATAATATTGATTCAGATGGAATAGAATATTTAATGAAGTATGTTAAAGAAGAAGATAATATAAAAAAGTTCTACATTCATAGTATATTATTATATTAAGTCTGTTTTATTCAACAGATAATCCAATTGGTAATTTAGGATTTAAATTATTATTATGCAATTTATGGAAATTACCTAACAATCTAAGTAATATCTCAATAGATGATGATGGTGTGGAACTATTAGTGAATGTATTTGATAAACTTATAGAATGCAAAACAATAATTTTATATGGAAATAATATTAGAATGAAAGGGTTGAAATCTATATGTTCAAAATCCATTTCAAATTGGGTATATCCTTTTATTGCAATGAAAAGTCAATCTTGGACAAATCAAGAATTGGAATATTATTTGAATTATTGTATTGAAAAGGAAAGAAGAGAATGTTATGATGAGGATAATTATGGTTGGTGTGATAATTGTAACAAAAAGAAAGGGAAATATTACATAAAATTTGATTTTTCAAGTATATAGTTTATATTAAATTGAAATAGATATGAATATTAATGATTTTCATATATCACTAATTAAACAGATAGATTATGATATACTTGATTTATCAAATAATAGAATAAGTTACAAAGGATTAGAAGAATTGGTGGATTCTTTACTAGGATATCATTATGTATACATATCAATATTCAGTAATGAAATTGGAGATGAAGGAATAAAGATAATATGTGATTGTTTAGAACAATTTGTTGAAAGAGATGGAAAAAGAAATCCAGTATCATTAAATGTATCAAATGGAATGACTGAAAATGGATTGATATTGTTAATAGAAAGATTAAATGATTATCAATCATTACAAAAGATAAATCTATCAGGAAATGAATTAAATGAAAGAGAATTGAGATTAATTATAGAAAACAAAGATATATTTGAATGTTTAGATGAATTTTTAATTACTGTAAAAGATGATGTATCAGAATTAGAATTATTTTTAGAAACATTCTCAACAATTGCAACAATCAAAATAAATGGAATATCAGATGAAGAAAAGAAAGAATTATCAAAAGAATTCTTCAACATAGAATAATTTTAAAAACAAAACAATAATAAAAATAAAAATAAAATCATAAAACTATTTATTTTGTTTCATACAAATTGAACAAACCTAATAATTGAGTTAAACCATATGATGTACTTTCATCAACACATCCTTCTCCATTTCTTGCATAAAAGAAATCAATTAACTTCAAATTAACTGGCGGATCTTTTACTAAAGGATCTCCTTCATATATGATAAATACCGAAGATGCTGTGAAATGATATTCTGTTTGAACTTTGAAGTATGCTACTAATGCTGCTAATTGTGTAAGTATCTTCTGATGGATCAATGGTAAGGTATCTAAACCACATGAATAATAATTATCTATTAAAGATTTCAGATTGTCTATTTTTATATCTCTTCCAAAGTGTTTATCTAATATCATGTATTTGTCACTTTTATATTGGTAAACTCTCATTCCTGTCAATCTAAATCCTACTTTTTCTTGTTCTGCATACTTCGATAATTCATAATCAACTTTCTCTTTTGCTGCTTCTGGTGGATATGTATATTTTCCAATCTTAAAATCCACTATACAAGGAAATTTGAATGTTGACAACAAATTCTCAAGCTTTATGTAATCTTTGCCATTATACTCTTCCTTACCAAGAAAATGGGGTATAAATGCTAATAATGGAGATTTTTTCTTGTTTACTTCTTCATACCACTTCAATTCTGCATCTCTATATAAAAATATCATAAAAACAACAAAATACCCTCCATCTTTCTTTTTGATGGGTTTTAAAACAGTTGAGCCAGATACTAAAAATACGTTGTTTTCACTGACAACATGATGACCTCCTAACTGCTCTTCAAAAGCCTTCATTTCAACTTCAAAAAATATAGTCAGTTAATAGAACAAAACGAATATATTTCCTGTTTCTATTGGAATGGTCTGATTTATTTGTATTTTAATTCCTCTCTGGACTCCATTTGTGGTATAATTATAGTATGATATTTTTATAGAGCCTTTTATCTTACGTCTACTACAATAACTATGGTCCTTATGCTGCAATAGTCGTTGCTTTGTTAGGTTTCATACTGTACAAAGTGTATGTTCGGTATAAATTCGGTAGTGCAGAAAAATCGAATGTTGAAGAAGAATCCTCTCTAGTTGGTGAGAATAAAGATAATGAGAGTAGTAGTTGTGGACCAGGTGGATGATCTACAGGGGGACTTAGGTTCCGTGTAAAACTTGACGAAAATTAATTTTAATAGTTTTAAGATTAAAATGATGATTTTTCTCTCATAAAGTGGAAACTGGAGGGAAAATGATGTTAATTCTTAAAATTATTATATATTTATATATATTGTTTTTATGTTTATGTAAAATTCTCTTAAAAGTACTTAAATATGTTGATGAATTGCATTGTTATCTCGATGTGTTTTTTTCTCTCTCGATAGTATAGTAAATATGAAGAAAAATAAAATATATGAATTCTTCTGATAATAACTCAATTCATAACCTATTTTAATAAAAGATCAACATATTCCACTTTCATTGAATTTTAAAATCTTCTTTTCTTTTATTCCGTCTAAATTAAATATTTTAACCATTTAGGTATCGCTTTTATGTAGAATAATCAAATATTCTTCATAATTACTCCTCTCCATCCTTTCTTCTATTAAATAAGTCAATCCAAATACTTCTGAATGTGATTGTAACATTGTAGATAATATATTATCAACAACGAAATTCATCATTAAATAATTATATTTATGATTTAATAAACAAACTAAACAAAAAACATATTAAAAAATATATATATAACATATAAATTTATTTTTTAGATTTATCAAAACAACGATGTTCCAATATCTGTTTAGCAGATGGTCTTTTATTAGCTTCCTTCGTTAACATCCAATCAATCAACTGTTGTAAATCAGAAGAGTAGTATTTAGGAATTCTTGTAGTTTTACTACTTCTAATAGCAGTAACTAAAGTAATCATATTGTTCCCAGTAAAAGCAGATTCTAAACAACACAATTCATGTGAAATACAACCTAATCCCCAAATATCTACCTTATTATCATATGGTAAGTTTAAAAACATCTCTGGAGCCATATATAATGGAGATCCAATAACTGTTTTAGCCTTTTGATCAGGTCTAACCGCAGTAGATACACCAAAATCACCTATTAAACAAGCATCATTATCATTTAAAAAGATATTAGCTGGCTTCATATCACGATGTATAATATTCTGTGAATGGAATATAGTATAAACCTAATGCTACACATTGTATATAATATAATATCAACTGTTCTTTAAAGTAAGATCTGAACTTATCTCTTTGAATATTGATCTTCTGTTCTAAGTCTCCCTTTGAGCAATATTGCATTACTAAATATATATTCTTTTCTTTAGAAAATCCATCAATATAATGAACTACATAGGGTGAGTTTAATCTCTTTAATATTGATATTTCTGATTCCATCATATCTTTAGATTTCTTATCAATTCCTTTGGTTGACATTTCCTTCATTACATAATATTGTTCTTTAGATGAGACTAAATATACTTTACCCCATGATCCACTACCTATTTCTTTTAATATATGATACTTTTCTGGTTCAGTAAACATACTAGACATTGCATCATTACCTATCTTTATTAACTCACTAGCATTTGGTCGATTCTTATAATTCTTTGTTAAACTTAAATCTATTAATTTCAATATACCAGGATTAACATCTCTACTTAATTTAGGATAAGATTTAGTAGGAATAACAGATTGTAATTGTAACAATGTACCAGTAAATGGTGGTTTAAATTCGCATAGTTCATACAGTATACAACCTGCAGCCCATATATCAACACGTTGATCATAACTATTTCCTTCATACATCTCAGGTGACATATAACTTGGTGAACCTATGGTTGTATGAGTTAAATTACCTTCATCGAGGGTTTTAGCAACACCAAAGTCACCTATTATACAGTCATTAACATGGTTTAAGAATATATTTTCAGGTTTTAAATTACGATGGATTATTCCTAATGAATGGATATATTCGATTCCTTTTAAGAGTGATAAGAACAGTCTCAATATTTCTTTATCATCTAAATCATCTTGTTTTGATCTAGCAGTTTGAATTAGGTGTAATAAATCACCATTAGCACAGTAGGATGTTACTAGACATATATATCCTGGTATTGCAAATACATCAGTATATTCAATCACATTTCTATGATGTAATTTTCTTAATATTTCTAACTCCTGGAATATCATCTTTTTAGCATCTTTTGATAGATTTGTATACATTATTTTCTTTAATACTTTAATGCCTTCACCTCTATCTACTGTATAAAGTGTTGATGTACGCTTATCTGCAATACAGGCTTGTATTTTATATCCTTTTGATTCAATACTATTACATTCTTCAATACCTCTTCTTTGGATTGAATTTCTATTGTTATATTGACTGGAATTATTATTATTATTATTTGAATAATTATTATTTGAATTATTGGAGGTTTGTATTAATACAGGTTTAACGTTTGGTGTATTATTATTAGAATTATTGTTATAAACAGTTTCTGGGGATTTTTGAGGTGAAAAATCTCTACTAATTGTTGATTGACCAAATTGAACCCATTCATTTAAATAGTGTTTAATATAAACCAAATATCGATTATCACTATCTTTTACAAATAATTGATATAAAGAAGATGAATAAAACTGATAACCTACAGCTACTAATGAATAAAATAATAAAGTCAAAGTGTCATATTCACACTGTTCTTTACCCCATATTTTATATCGATCACTGTAGTTATTACTATGTTGAAATAATATATTCGCATTAGCTACTTTAGGTTCTGTACCGTAATATAAAAATATTATTCTAAGTACTTTTCTGTAAGTATTCATATACTTTTCATTCTGTTTGAACTTGTCAATATCTTCCGGTTTAGTTTTGTTATAAACTGATGGTAGTAATGCTTTAAACATAGATCTATGAGATCTTAACCAGTTGATATTATGATATTGTCTTAGAAATACATTGATAGTAACCAATGGTTCGTTTTTATATTGCATTCCTTCTTTACCTTCATAGAGATTAAATATATTCATTTTTTGTACGATATCATCACATACTTCATTGAGATTATCTTCTTCTTGGTTATTGTGTAGTACCATTGTATTTTTCTTACTATCTGTTGGTTCTACATCGTAAGATTCACATCTCGATTTTGGAATTGGTGGTAATATTGGTGTAGATTCTATATTAGCTGTTGCTGGAGATGATATGATGTTCGATGCTTCTTCTAATAAGATCGGATTCTCTGTTTCTTGACCTTTCACTGCCATTGCACTTTCACGATGTTTTTTAACAATTTCTGGACCTTTTACTGTATAAGGCTCACTTTCACTCTTAGCATAGTTTGATGCCTTAAGCGGAACAGATGAATTATTGTTACTTTTCTTCAAATCGCTATTTTGAGATTTTTTGAGTGGTGGTTTATCTGGTGGCACTTCTGAATTTTGTCTACTATGCAATGTGACATAATTTTGGTTGTTTATATTGGATTTTTTTATTTCTTCCAGAGAACCTTTTGTTACACGGTTATTATTATCTAAATTCCCTTGATTATAATCCAGATAATGTAAACTATTCTATGAAACAGTAATTACACAAAAATACATGTGGGCTTCGTGTCAAAGGTGCTGAAGGTATTGTACTTTTCTATGACATAATAACATAATTTATTATACAGAACTCATACACCCCATTAGCGTATAAAAGATGAAAAAAGTGATTTAGAAAAAAACTAAAAAAATTTGAGAGAAAATCAAACGTTTCTCAAATAGTTTGAGAAGTTTGAGACATTGTTTTGTTTGATTTAATAAAGAATATGATTATATTTCTGTATTATTTTGATATTAGTTAATAATATCAATTGATTTGTACAATTGTGTAGTAGATGAGAGTAAAGATACTCAAAAGAAAGTGAGATTATGATAAAACAGGATTAAAAATGGTTTAGCCTTTTATTAGATGTATTTATAGATGAAGCATGTTGTGGTGAGATACTTAAAAAACACAAATTGTCAAATGGAATTATTTTTTCGTAAACCCAAATTCAGAAATTTTCAAACACCGGAAATAAAAAATCTGATTATATAGCAAATTCACCTCACTATATTATTATAAATAGTATACACAAATTCATGATGCCTTTTTTTAAAGAATTAAAGAATGATTATATTCATGTAAAAATTCAGTGTAGTGAAAAGCAATATAGTAATCCTCAAGTATGAATATTGTTAGTGTTTAACAATAAAATCAATATAAATATCCATTTTTCATCCTTACTAGGTCATTCAAAAGAATGAATTTCTTTTACATAATTTATTTTATACACACAAGCAGATTGAAAATAAAACGGGTTATTTGGATTTGACATATTTGTTAATATAAAGAATATGATGTTTTTTGTTAAGATTCTGTGGCGCAATGGATAACGCATCGGTCTTAAAATTATTTACCTTTGGTTAATAGTACAACTTTCTAAACCGAAGATTAGAGGTTCGAATCCTCTCAGAATCACTTTTTTTATTTTTTTTTAATTACAGAATAATATCAATAAAATCACTGATTTTATATATAATTTTATTACTGTAATTGATTTATGAAATTATGCACTAGGAATCATAGTAACTATTCAAATTATCCTAAAATAGGATCTATAATATTTGTCTTATTAATTAAATATAGTTATGTGAGAATTATATAAAAATATGATAAGAAACAGTGAAAATATAGTTGATTT
>NGBS01000211.1:0-12322 GCA_002245135.1 Proteromonas lacertae
ATGATATTTTTATAGAGCCTTTTATCTTACGTCTACTACAATAACTATGGTCCTTATGCTGCAATAGTCGTTGCTTTGTTAGGTTTCATACTGTACAAAGTGTATGTTCGGTATAAATTCGGTAGTGCAGAAAAATCGAATGTTGAAGAAGAATCCTCTCTAGTTGGTGAGAATAAAGATAATGAGAGTAGTAGTTGTGGACCAGGTGGATGATCTACAGGGGGACTTAGGTTCCGTGTAAAACTTGACGAAAATTAATTTTAATAGTTTTAAGATTAAAATGATGATTTTTCTCTCATAAAGTGGAAACTGGAGGGAAAATGATGTTAATTCTTAAAATTATTATATATTTATATATATTGTTTTTATGTTTATGTAAAATTCTCTTAAAAGTACTTAAATATGTTGATGAATTGCATTGTTATCTCGATGTGTTTTTTTCTCTCTCGATAGTATAGTAAATATGAAGAAAAATAAAATATATGAATTCTTCTGATAATAACTCAATTCATAACCTATTTTAATAAAAGATCAACATATTCCACTTTCATTGAATTTTAAAATCTTCTTTTCTTTTATTCCGTCTAAATTAAATATTTTAACCATTTAGGTATCGCTTTTATGTAGAATAATCAAATATTCTTCATAATTACTCCTCTCCATCCTTTCTTCTATTAAATAAGTCAATCCAAATACTTCTGAATGTGATTGTAACATTGTAGATAATATATTATCAACAACGAAATTCATCATTAAATAATTATATTTATGATTTAATAAACAAACTAAACAAAAAACATATTAAAAAATATATATATAACATATAAATTTATTTTTTAGATTTATCAAAACAACGATGTTCCAATATCTGTTTAGCAGATGGTCTTTTATTAGCTTCCTTCGTTAACATCCAATCAATCAACTGTTGTAAATCAGAAGAGTAGTATTTAGGAATTCTTGTAGTTTTACTACTTCTAATAGCAGTAACTAAAGTAATCATATTGTTCCCAGTAAAAGCAGATTCTAAACAACACAATTCATGTGAAATACAACCTAATCCCCAAATATCTACCTTATTATCATATGGTAAGTTTAAAAACATCTCTGGAGCCATATATAATGGAGATCCAATAACTGTTTTAGCCTTTTGATCAGGTCTAACCGCAGTAGATACACCAAAATCACCTATTAAACAAGCATCATTATCATTTAAAAAGATATTAGCTGGCTTCATATCACGATGTATAATATTCTGTGAATGGATATAGTATAAACCTAATGCTACACATTGTATATAATATAATATCAACTGTTCTTTAAAGTAAGATCTGAACTTATCTCTTTGAATATTGATCTTCTGTTCTAAGTCTCCCTTTGAGCAATATTGCATTACTAAATATATATTCTTTTCTTTAGAAAATCCATCAATATAATGAACTACATAGGGTGAGTTTAATCTCTTTAATATTGATATTTCTGATTCCATCATATCTTTAGATTTCTTATCAATTCCTTTGGTTGACATTTCCTTCATTACATAATATTGTTCTTTAGATGAGACTAAATATACTTTACCCCATGATCCACTACCTATTTCTTTTAATATATGATACTTTTCTGGTTCAGTAAACATACTAGACATTGCATCATTACCTATCTTTATTAACTCACTAGCATTTGGTCGATTCTTATAATTCTTTGTTAAACTTAAATCTATTAATTTCAATATACCAGGATTAACATCTCTACTTAATTTAGGATAAGATTTAGTAGGAATAACAGATTGTAATTGTAACAATGTACCAGTAAATGGTGGTTTAAATTCGCATAGTTCATACAGTATACAACCTGCAGCCCATATATCAACACGTTGATCATAACTATTTCCTTCATACATCTCAGGTGACATATAACTTGGTGAACCTATGGTTGTATGAGTTAAATTACCTTCATCGAGGGTTTTAGCAACACCAAAGTCACCTATTATACAGTCATTAACATGGTTTAAGAATATATTTTCAGGTTTTAAATTACGATGGATTATTCCTAATGAATGGATATATTCGATTCCTTTTAAGAGTGATAAGAACAGTCTCAATATTTCTTTATCATCTAAATCATCTTGTTTTGATCTAGCAGTTTGAATTAGGTGTAATAAATCACCATTAGCACAGTAGGATGTTACTAGACATATATATCCTGGTATTGCAAATACATCAGTATATTCAATCACATTTCTATGATGTAATTTTCTTAATATTTCTAACTCCTGGAATATCATCTTTTTAGCATCTTTTGATAGATTTGTATACATTATTTTCTTTAATACTTTAATGCCTTCACCTCTATCTACTGTATAAAGTGTTGATGTACGCTTATCTGCAATACAGGCTTGTATTTTATATCCTTTTGATTCAATACTATTACATTCTTCAATACCTCTTCTTTGGATTGAATTTCTATTGTTATATTGACTGGAATTATTATTATTATTATTTGAATAATTATTATTTGAATTATTGGAGGTTTGTATTAATACAGGTTTAACGTTTGGTGTATTATTATTAGAATTATTGTTATAAACAGTTTCTGGGGATTTTTGAGGTGAAAAATCTCTACTAATTGTTGATTGACCAAATTGAACCCATTCATTTAAATAGTGTTTAATATAAACCAAATATCGATTATCACTATCTTTTACAAATAATTGATATAAAGAAGATGAATAAAACTGATAACCTACAGCTACTAATGAATAAAATAATAAAGTCAAAGTGTCATATTCACACTGTTCTTTACCCCATATTTTATATCGATCACTGTAGTTATTACTATGTTGAAATAATATATTCGCATTAGCTACTTTAGGTTCTGTACCGTAATATAAAAATATTATTCTAAGTACTTTTCTGTAAGTATTCATATACTTTTCATTCTGTTTGAACTTGTCAATATCTTCCGGTTTAGTTTTGTTATAAACTGATGGTAGTAATGCTTTAAACATAGATCTATGAGATCTTAACCAGTTGATATTATGATATTGTCTTAGAAATACATTGATAGTAACCAATGGTTCGTTTTTATATTGCATTCCTTCTTTACCTTCATAGAGATTAAATATATTCATTTTTTGTACGATATCATCACATACTTCATTGAGATTATCTTCTTCTTGGTTATTGTGTAGTACCATTGTATTTTTCTTACTATCTGTTGGTTCTACATCGTAAGATTCACATCTCGATTTTGGAATTGGTGGTAATATTGGTGTAGATTCTATATTAGCTGTTGCTGGAGATGATATGATGTTCGATGCTTCTTCTAATAAGATCGGATTCTCTGTTTCTTGACCTTTCACTGCCATTGCACTTTCACGATGTTTTTTAACAATTTCTGGACCTTTTACTGTATAAGGCTCACTTTCACTCTTAGCATAGTTTGATGCCTTAAGCGGAACAGATGAATTATTGTTACTTTTCTTCAAATCGCTATTTTGAGATTTTTTGAGTGGTGGTTTATCTGGTGGCACTTCTGAATTTTGTCTACTATGCAATGTGACATAATTTTGGTTGTTTATATTGGATTTTTTTATTTCTTCCAGAGAACCTTTTGTTACACGGTTATTATTATCTAAATTCCCTTGATTATAATCCAGATAATGTAAACTATTCTATGAAACAGTAATTACACAAAAATACATGTGGGCTTCGTGTCAAAGGTGCTGAAGGTATTGTACTTTTCTATGACATAATAACATAATTTATTATACAGAACTCATACACCCCATTAGCGTATAAAAGATGAAAAAAGTGATTTAGAAAAAAACTAAAAAAATTTGAGAGAAAATCAAACGTTTCTCAAATAGTTTGAGAAGTTTGAGACATTGTTTTGTTTGATTTAATAAAGAATATGATTATATTTCTGTATTATTTTGATATTAGTTAATAATATCAATTGATTTGTACAATTGTGTAGTAGATGAGAGTAAAGATACTCAAAAGAAAGTGAGATTATGATAAAACAGGATTAAAAATGGTTTAGCCTTTTATTAGATGTATTTATAGATGAAGCATGTTGTGGTGAGATACTTAAAAAACACAAATTGTCAAATGGAATTATTTTTTCGTAAACCAAATTCAGAAATTTTCAAACACCGGAAATAAAAAATCTGATTATATAGCAAATTCACCTCACTATATTATTATAAATAGTATACACAAATTCATGATGCCTTTTTTTAAAGAATTAAAGAATGATTATATTCATGTAAAAATTCAGTGTAGTGAAAAGCAATATAGTAATCCTCAAGTATGAATATTGTTAGTGTTTAACAATAAAATCAATATAAATATCCATTTTTCATCCTTACTAGGTCATTCAAAAGAATGAATTTCTTTTACATAATTTATTTTATACACACAAGCAGATTGAAAATAAAACGGGTTATTTGGATTTGACATATTTGTTAATATAAAGAATATGATGTTTTTTGTTAAGATTCTGTGGCGCAATGGATAACGCATCGGTCTTAAAATTATTTACCTTTGGTTAATAGTACAACTTTCTAAACCGAAGATTAGAGGTTCGAATCCTCTCAGAATCACTTTTTTTATTTTTTTTTAATTACAGAATAATATCAATAAAATCACTGATTTTATATATAATTTTATTACTGTAATTGATTTATGAAATTATGCACTAGGAATCATAGTAACTATTCAAATTATCCTAAAATAGGATCTATAATATTTGTCTTATTAATTAAATATAGTTATGTGAGAATTATATAAAAATATGATAAGAAACAGTGAAATATAGTTGATTTTCACAAAATTGTTTTGAATTATCAAATAAAATCAGTATTAGAATATGTTTAAATGAATATGAATGCTGTAAGTAAATTCTTATCTCATTTATCTATGTAATAAATGTGTAATTGAAATTTATGTAAAAATGAAAATCTGTTAATACCTCATAAGATCAACCAGAGATGGTCTATAATCATATATTACAGCGATTTGGAAATTTGTATACCCATTTCATCCAAAATTACTCTTTATAAACAATGAATTCATTTTATCATAACTTATTGATGTTTTTACATAAAGATTAATTCAAAATGAAACAGATAGTTTGAGTTTTACATATCAGGTTATATGAAAGATGTGATATTTTAATGTTAAGATTCTGTGGCGCAATGGATAACGCATCGGTCTTTCTTAATTCTACAATCTATTAAATCATTATAAAGTGAATAAAAACAAAACACATCTAAACCGAAGAATGGAGGTTCGAATCCTCCCAGGATCATTTTTTTTATTTTTTATTTTATTTTTTCGTCATATAATATATATATGAAAATATGTTCATGATATTATTTTGATAGAAGAAATAAGATTTAGAAAAATTCTAATTTTTCATTTCAAATAGGTTTGATTCCCTTCAAGCTATGAATTTAATATTTCAACTATCGTTTAAACCAAGAGGTATTTCTCCAGTTTTATTTCAAAATTCAAGTACTTTTTAATTAATTTTCTAATATAGTTTTTGAAATCCCTGTTAGATTTGCTCATCATCAAACTGGTGGTAAAACAACAAATGGAAGAGATTCATGTGGTAAAAGATTGGGTGTTAAAAAGTTTGGTGGGTACATTTCGCATTATTATTATTGAATTAGTGAATTAGTAAAACCTGGTGCAATAATAATACGTCAAAGAGGTACTCATGTTCAGCCAGGTATGAATGTTGGTTTGGGAAGGGATTATACTATTTATTCGTTAGTAGAAGGAATGGTAGATTTTAAATGGTTTTCAAAGAGACATCAAAACGTATATTTATAAAAGTATAATAATAGTTTGTGTCTGTAATACCTACACATCCTATACCACCCAAACCAGTGAAAGAAAAGAAAGAAAAAAACAAAACAATAATTTCTGATAATAAAACTGTAGTTAATGATAAAACCAAGTCTAAAAAGGTTGAAGTTAAATCAGCAAGGAAAGAAACAACAACAACACCAAAGAAGAACAAACCGCCAAAACAAACTGAATTTAAGCCAATAACAGCTAAATAATAATAATATTTATTAAATCTTTTTGTTTTTTCTTCTTATTAATTCTTAAATCCTCATTTAAAACAACAAAAACATTATAATTATTTAAAGAAAGAATATAAAGAATAAAAAGTTAATCAATAATATGTTTTTTTATTCCTCATCTGGTGTTATTTCTTGTTTAAGATCTAATGGTTCACCAGTAATACGATGATACATCTCTAATACACTATCAGCAACAGTCTCAAAGTGACTTGTAGCATCATAAGAACTTGTTATATAACAATTATCAGCTGAACCATCACCAACTGGATCTAAATAGTCAGAAATATTATCAAATCTTTCTAATATATCTCCTAATAAATCAATACCACATTGAACTTCCTTTTCTGGAGTTGCTGTTTCTACAGTTGTACTAACAATAGCAATGTAAATATTATTAGGTGCAACTTGATGGTCAAAGCTAACTAATGAGATATAAATATCATTCTTTCTTGCTGGATATCCTGCTTCAGATACTTGATTAGCTGGAATAATGATTTGTGCAGATCCTGTAGCACCTTTAATTTGATGATTCATTATACATATACTTCTAATAACACTTCCATTCTTCTTGGTTTTAGATGGATCGAAATAAGATGGATCTCCAATAATATATTTAGCACTTGCAGCTTTTCCTTCAGATACAATACCTACAGCTTTATCACCATCGAATATAATAGAATCTGGTTTAGTTTGTAACATAAATACTCCTCCATGAATAGCGCATAATCTTGAGAAACCTTCTGGTAAACCTCCTAAACCGTATACTGGATAAATGTAAGGTGAACTTCCATATTTATCTAAGGAATAACCATATAATTTGAGTGCTTTTATGACGGGTGTTGCTTTTTCATTGACGTAATCGTCGTTTAATCGTAATGCCATAGCATGACCTAAGAAATCTCGACACATATCATCTAATCCATATTCATCGTATATTTGCTTCATTGTTTTCTTATCACTTGGAACTTCAGCGCCTTCTGGTAAATCTTCACCTGGGACTTGAGAATCAGCGATGAATGTTAAGAAATTTCGAAGTTTTCTCTTTTGGAAGAAACCAACTAAATCAGTTGATAAAGCTTCAGTTGCTGTTGATGGAACTTTGCTGATTGACTTCTTAGCACCTCTGTAGACAAAAGATCCTTCAATTACTTTGAAATCTAAGTAACGAGTCACTTTTGTGATGTATAACATCTTGACTAATTTACCACAAGCCATTAAAAACTTTGGGATTAAGTCAACATTATAATCTCTGTTACTTCCAAGTCTTTTAATATCAGCATCAGTTGGTTCAGCATTTCTGAACTTTCTATATAAACTCTAATTACATTATATATGTCAACTATACTGTTAAATTCAAAGAGGCGCTTTCTCCTCCATAATAGTCGTTTCTATCGACAACTAATACCTAATTAAAATTATACAAAATAAAATACCTTCATTCCTTTCACAGATAACAAACCTGCAAGAATACATTCCTTTAAACCGGTACCTAAAAAGATAGCGTCGTACTTTCCATCAGCTAAAGCTGGATACTCAGTTCCAAGAATTGTAACTGGAGGGGCTTCTTCCATTTTTGATGGTTTTAAAAATTAAAGATCTTAATGTTCAGTAATGACAACACAATTGATAATTAAGGAATTAATGAATAACTATACATTCAAGAAATATTCTTTTAAATTTTTTGACGGAGTGATGATGAGGATTGATTATTAATAGCTATTATGCAAAATACATCATTTATCTTTAGGTATACATACATATTTCAGTGATTGGATGGGTTTTTATAATATTCATTTCATAAATACTGTTTAGTGAATTGATCATTAATTATTTAATACATAGTCATAGTCAAATAAGTTGTTTCAATCATGAAAATGCTTAGGAATTAGATTTAGGGTTAATTAACTTGCAAATTATGATATTACTTACTACACTCTATTATATTTAAGTAAATACAATAATTTCTATTAAAAATAAGCCAAATAAACATAACATCAAAAATGACAAATATTAGAATTTAGTAAATAATAAGTATAATTATTGTAAAAGCATTTATAAATATGAGTGGAACTATTAAAATACATAAAACAATTAAATACCTCTTAACCATCGAACTGCTTGAAGGAAAGAAATGAATTGATTTTTGAAACTTTTAGGGGATTGAGATGAATCTATTTCATCAAGATTATCTAGCAAATAAAAGATAAAAAAATAAAACATACGAGGTTTAAGAAATCTTTTCTCATGTAAAATGGCACAAGCATTGCAAAGAAGTATAAAATAGCCTAAAATAGATGCTATTTGATTTAACATTAAGAAAAATTAAATGAAGTATTTCAAACAAGTTTGACTTGCTTTTAAATTTTCTTAAAAATGAGATTGATAGACTTGGTTTTATTACAATTGCTTGGTATACATCATTTCTATTTATGCTCTCTAGTTTGTGTATGCCTGTGTGACAGTTGTAGTAGTTTGGTTTACAATTTTACTTCAACAGAGGTTTACTTTGATGTTCATTTAAATGTTGCAGGTTGGTTAATGATTCTCCAAATGAATCTCAGTGTAAAGAAGCTGTAAAGTCTTTACCTTTATCAGATTCCTTTACTTACTTTGAAGTTGAGTGTTTTAAACCAAAATCTGATGAATTGGCATGTCACTCACCAAGATATTACATTCATCCTATTAAAGCAACAATTGCTATTCAAGCTGAATCTCCTTTTGTGAAATTAATCGATTCAACATGTTCTGATTGTAATGTGTCCTGTATAGCTTCATCAGTAGCACCAGATTTATCACAATATCCTATCTCAGGTATAAAACCAGAAGCATTTGCTGAAAAACCATTGAATCCAGTGTTTTGTCTTGTTCAACAAGATTTACATTACGAAATTATATCTTCACAAGCAGGAGCATTAAACAATCAAAAAGCAGATAATGACAATGACAATGATAATAATGGTGATGATAAAAAAGATGGAGACAATAATAATGATGGAGATGATGAAAAGAAAGCAGCAGCAAATAATGAACCTGTAGCAGCAATTGC
This sequence comes from Proteromonas lacertae, assembly GCA_002245135.1. Classification (NCBI taxonomy): domain Eukaryota; class Bigyra; order Opalinata; family Proteromonadidae; genus Proteromonas; species Proteromonas lacertae. The sequence goes on from NGBS01000211.1 coordinate 9,144, forward strand.
AGCAACATTACCACCAACTACACTGCCTCCAATGACTGTACAACCCACTGTATTTAATAATAATAATAATAATAACCAAGTAATGAATAATAATGGAATGATTAACAACAATGCAGTAAATCAGATGAATAACAACAACCAAGTGATGAATAATGGTATAAACAATAACAATATGAATAATGGAATGATTAATAACAATCAAGTGATGAATAATCAAGTAAATAATGGAGTTAATAATAATGGATTGGTAAATAACCAAGTTATGAATAATGGTGTAGTTAACAATGGAATAAATAACAATAACCAAATGAATAACAACAATCAACTCAACAATGGAATGAATAACAACAATCAAATGGTCAACAATAATATGAATAATGGTGTAGTAAATAACAATGGAATAAACAATAATGCAGTTGTTAATAATAATCAAGTGATGAATAATGGTATGGTTAATAATCAGATGAATAACGCTGTAACAATAACAATAATGCTGTTAATAACCAAGTAAGCAATGGAATGAACAATAATGTAGTCAATAACGCTGTTAATAATAATAATGTAGTTAATAATGCTGTTGACAATGGAGTTAATAATAATGTAATGAATAATCAAGTAAACAATGGAATGAACAATAATGTAGTCAATAACGCTGTTAATAATAATGCTATCAATAATAACAATAACGTAGTTAACAACCAAGTTAATAATGGAATGAACAATAATCAAGTAAATAACCAAATGAATAATGGTGTAGTTAATAATGCAGTTGTCAATAACAATAATGGAGTTAACAACCAAGTTAATAATAATGCTGTAAATAACAATGCTGTAAATAATAATAATGGAGTTAACAACCAAGTCAATAACAATGCTGTAAATAACAATGCTATAAATAATAATCAAGTAAACAACAACAATCAAGTAAACAATGCAGTCAATAATAATGCTGTAAATAATAATGCAGTCAATAATAATCAAGTAAACAATCAAGTAAACAATGCAGTTAATAATAATGCAGTAAATGGTGAAAGTGATAAAAGGCCAATAATCAAATGATGGCAGATGGTGTTGATAATAACAATAACAATGTAAAGAGTAATGACACTAATAAAATGCCACCAATAATTCCACCTGATGATGTAAACCAACCAAATAATGCCAATCAGAATCAAAACAAAGAACCACCTAATGAACCAGAAATTGCAAGTATTAGAGATAAAGGAAGAAGTGGTTCATCTGGTACTGTTGTTATATCATCAAATGTAGCTGGAAAAGTATATTGTATTGCTTTTGCAGAAATGAACAACAACCTGATGTTGATAAATTGAAATCGGAAGGTGTTTCTGCAGAACTTAAAGAGAATGATGTAAGTGATGTGAAAGTCACCGATTTAGAGTTGAATAAGAAATATAATGTATCTTGTTACTATGAAGCTGATAATGGTCAAACCAAACTGTTCGAACCTGTATTATGGACTATAGGTGAAGTTATATATTATATCCTCCAACAGCAACATGGGAAGGTAATTATACAATATTAGTAACCATTAAAGCAAGTCATGCTAGTACAATTCAATGTGTGTTAGCCAGTCATGAAATGGATGAAAATACCTATCCAATTCCAGAATTAGAAAATAGTAAATTTAGTGGATCAATCACTGAGAATAATGGTACTGCAACATTGAAATTATCACTCTTGTCTGTCAAAGATTTAGCTCAAGAAAAGTAATATGCCTAGGAACAAGAGAAGAAGATACGAAATGAAAGTTTCCACTATATTTACAATGAATTCGCCAATAGTTACAATCGGAGAATTACCTAGTAAAGGTGATATGAATTTATTACAAGTAAATGTTCCATTAACTTGTACTTCTTCATCTAAAGGTATTTGTCAAGTAACTTTCCCACATCATACATTATCCATTGAAGAATTATTAACATCAGGAAAACCCTTTGAATGTGAGAGTTCAACGAATATAAAGTTTGATGTAAAACCATGTAGAGAATATGTAGTTAATTGTATATCCTATGATAAGAGTGAAATTCCTTATTCTGTGAATGAATCAAAACGATTTGGATTATGTGATGCAGTAGCTGATAATGAATCATCAGGAGTTACAGTGAGTGAGATAATACTAGTATCATTTGTAGTTGGTTTAGTAGTAGTTGGAGGAATTTCGTTTATCGAAGATATATATCCCCAGAAACTGGTGGTTTATCGTATATATAATATTATATATATATATATGTATATCAATAGAAATGAAGAATCATATTATAATAGTCGATATGATAATAATGATAAATATAAAGGAAGTGAATTACCAGTAAAGTTATAAAGAGCCAAAGAAGAAAGAAACTTCATCTGATATGAGAATATCACCTCAAGAGAAAGATTATATACAACCACAAGCAGTAGGTGGTCTTAGTAAAAAGAGTATAAGTGATAAACCTAAAAGAGTATATATATTTGTTATAATAATACTTTATAAAAATAGAGAAGAAGATTAGCAACAGATAGAAGTAAGAATTCTAATAATGCTGGTTCAAATAATAATTATTTTGCCGAATTGGGAATGGAAACACAGTATATTGTTTAGATATATTATATTATCTGTATAGAGTATAGAGGATTGTAATAATTTTGATAAATTGAATAAACTGAAATTATTTTTATATATAACTGTTTGATTTGTTCTATCATTAAATTTGAATAGTAATTATTATAAACTACAAGGCATTTGTTTGAAATTTTCATTTTGTGGATTTTTTGGTTGAAATTTTACATACTTCTTTTTAAGATTGCAGGATTATTATTATTTTTTGCTACTTGTTGGTATGTTTGTTTTATTTATAATAGGGTCGAATTTTATGAATCGTTTTTTATACAGAAATTGACATTTAAGAATTCACTCTTACGTAGTTATTTTATGTAAGCAATGTTGAGATTATTCAGATTCATAAAACATTTGACAATCATAGTAACTTTCTTTTTGTTTAAAAAAAAATCCGTTTTATGTTTTAAAAAATGATAGAAATGCTTGGCTTGACAATCAAAATAGAAATAAAGAAATGTCTATATTGAGTGACAGAAATCTTATATCATCAAATAGTGTTGATAATTCGCAAACTTATGTTAATAAAGGGTATATAAACGATTTGAATAATTTGTTTAGA
>NGBS01000027.1:0-109085 GCA_002245135.1 Proteromonas lacertae
TAAGATCAACCAGAGATGGCTATTATCATATATTACAGCGATTTGGAAATTTGTATACCCATTTCATCCAAAATTACTCTTTATAAACAATGAATTCATTTTATCATAACTTATTGATGTTTTTACATAAAGATTAATTCAAAATGAAACAGATAGTTTGAGTTTTACATATCAGGTTATATGAAAGATGTGATATTTTAATGTTAAAATCTGTGGCGCAATGGATAACGCATCGGTCTTTCTTAATTCTACAATCTATTAAATCATTATAAAGTGAATAAAAACAAAAACACATCTAAACCGAAGAATGGAGGTTCGAATCCTCCCAGGATCATTTTTTTATTTTTTTATTTTATTTTTTCGTCATATATATATATATATGAAAATATGTTCATGATATTTTGATAGAAGAAATAAGATTTAGAAAAATTCTAATTTTTCATTTCAAATAGGTTTGATTCCCTTCAAGCTATGAATTTAATATTTCAACTATCGTTTAAACCAAGAGGTATTTCTCCAGTTTTATTTCAAAATTCAAGTACTTTTTAATTTATTTTCTAATATAGTTTTTGAAATCCCTGTTAGATTTGCTCATCATCAAACTGGTGGTAAAACAACAAATGGAAGAGATTCATGTGGTAAAAGATGGGTGTTAAAAAGTTTGGTGGGTATATTTGCATTATTATTATTGAATTAGTGAATTAGTAAAACCTGGTGCAATAATAATACGTCAAAGAGGTACTCATGTTCAGCCAGGTATGAATGTTGGTTTGGGAAGGGATTATACTATTTATTCGTTAGTAGAAGGAATGGTAGATTTTAAATGGTTTTCAAAGAGACATCAAAACGTATATTTATAAAAGTATAATAATAGTTTGTGTCTGTAATACCTACACATCCTATACCACCCAAACCAGTGAAAGAAAAGAAAGAAAAAACAAAAACAAATATTTCTGATAATAAAACTGTAATTAATGATAAAACCAAGTCTAAAAAGGTTGAAGTTAAATCAGCAAGGAAAGAAACAACAACAACACCAAAGAAGAACAAACCGCCAAAACAAACTGAATTTAAGCCAATAACAGCTAAATAATAATAATATTTATTAAATCTTTTTGTTTTTTCTTCTTATTAATTCTTAAATCCTCATTTAAAACAACAAAAACATTATAATTATTTAAAGAAAGAATATAAAGAATAAAAAGTTAATCAATAATATTTTTTATTCCTCATCTGGTGTTATTCTTTTTAAGATCTAATGGTTCACCAGTAATACGATGATACATCTCTAATACACTATCAGCAACAGTCTCAAAGTGACTTGTAGCATCATAAGAACTTGTTATATAACAATTATCAGCTGAACCATCACCAACTGGATCTAAATAGTCAGAAATATTATCAAATCTTTCTAATATATCTCCTAATAAATCAATACCACATTGAACTTCCTTTTCTGGAGTTGCTTTCTACAGTTGTACTAACAATAGCAATGTAAATATTATTAGGTGCAACTTGATGGTCAAAGCTAACTAATGAGATATAAATATCATTCTTTCTTGCTGGATATCCTGCTTCAGATACTTGATTAGCTGGAATAATGATTTGTGCAGATCCTGTAGCACCTTTAATTTGATGATTCATTATACATATACTTCTAATAACACTTCCATTCTTCTTGGTTTTAGATGGATCGAAATAAGATGGATCTCCAATAATATATTTAGCACTTGCAGCTTTTCCTTCAGATACAATACCTACAGCTTTATCACCATCGAATATAATAGAATCTGGTTTAGTTTGTAACATAAATACTCCTCCATGAATAGCGCATAATCTTGAGAAACCTTCTGGTAAACCTCCTAAACCGTATACTGGATAAATGTAAGGTGAACTTCCATATTTATCTAAGGAATAACCATATAATTTGAGTGCTTTTATGACGGGTGTTGCTTTTTCATTGACGTAATCGTCGTTTAATCGTAATGCCATAGCATGACCTAAGAAATCTCGACACATATCATCTAATCCATATTCATCGTATATTTGCTTCATTGTTTTCTTATCACTTGGAACTTCAGCGCCTTCTGGTAAATCTTCACCTGGGACTTGAGAATCAGCGATGAATGTTAAGAAATTTCGAAGTTTTCTCTTTTGGAAGAAACCAACTAAATCAGTTGATAAAGCTTCAGTTGCTGTTGATGGAACTTTGCTGATTGACTTCTTAGCACCTCTGTAGACAAAAGATCCTTCAATTACTTTGAAATCTAAGTAACGAGTCACTTTTGTGATGTATAACATCTTGACTAATTTACCACAAGCCATTAAAAACTTTGGATTAAGTCAACATTATAATCTCTGTTACTTCCAAGTCTTTTAATATCAGCATCAGTTGGTTCAGCATTTCTGAACTTTCTATATAAACTCTAATTACATTATATATGTCAACTATACTGTTAAATTCAAAGAGGCGCTTTCTCCTCCATAATAGTCGTTTCTATCGACAACTAATACCTAATTAAAATTATACAAAATAAAATACCTTCATTCCTTTCACAGATAACAAACCTGCAAGAATACATTCCTTTAAACCGGTACCTAAAAAGATAGCGTCGTACTTTCCATCAGCTAAAGCTGGATACTCAGTTCCAAGAATTGTAACTGGAGGGGCTTCTTCCATTTTTGATGGTTTTAAAAATTAAAGATCTTAATGTTCAGTAATGACAACACAATTGATAATTAAGGAATTAATGAATAACTATACATTCAAGAAATATTCTTTTAAATTTTTTGACGGAGTGATGATGAGGATTGATTATTAATAGCTATTATGCAAAATACATCATTTATCTTTAGGTATACATACATATTTCAGTGATTGGATGGGTTTTTATAATATTCATTTCATAAATACTGTTTAGTGAATTGATCATTAATTATTTAATACATAGTCATAGTCAAATAAGTTGTTTCAATCATGAAAATGCTTAGGAATTAGATTTAGGGTTAATTAACTTGCAAATTATGATATTACTTACTACACTCTATTATATTTAAGTAAATACAATAATTTCTATTAAAAATAAGCCAAATAAACATAACATCAAAAATGACAAATATTAGAATTTAGTAAATAATAAGTATAATTATTGTAAAAGCATTTATAAATATGAGTGGAACTATTAAAATACATAAAACAATTAAATACCTCTTAACCATCGAACTGCTTGAAGGAAAGAAATGAATTGATTTTTGAAACTTTTAGGGGATTGAGATGAATCTATTTCATCAAGATTATCTAGCAAATAAAAGATAAAAAAAATAAAACATACGAGGTTTAAGAAATCTTTTCTCATGTAAAATGGCACAAGCATTGCAAAGAAGTATAAAATAGCCTAAAATAGATGCTATTTGATTTAACATTAAGAAAAAATTAAATGAAGTATTTCAAACAAGTTTGACTTGCTTTTTAAATTTTCTTAAAAATGAGATTGATAGACTTGGTTTTATTACAATTGCTTGGTATACATCATTTCTATTTATGCTCTCTAGTTTGTGTATGCCTGTGTGACAGTTGTAGTAGTTTGGTTTACAATTTTACTTCAACAGAGGTTTACTTTGATGGTTCATTTAAATGTTGCAGGTTGGTTAATGATTCTCCAAATGAATCTCAGTGTAAAGAAGCTGTAAAGTCTTTACCTTTATCAGATTCCTTTACTTACTTTGAAGTTGAGTGTTTTAAACCAAAATCTGATGAATTGGCATGTCACTCACCAAGATATTACATTCATCCTATTAAAGCAACAATTGCTATTCAAGCTGAATCTCCTTTTGTGAAATTAATCGATTCAACATGTTCTGATTGTAATGTGTCCTGTATAGCTTCATCAGTAGCCACCAGATTTATCACAATATCCTATCTCAGGTATAAAACCAGAAGCATTTGCTGAAAAACCATTGAATCCAGTGTTTTGTCTTGTTCAACAAGATTTACATTACGAAATTATATCTTCACAAGCAGGAGCATTAAACAATCAAAAAGCAGATAATGACAATGACAATGATAATAATGGTGATGATAAAAAAGATGGAGACAATAATAATGATGGAGATGATGAAAAGAAAGCAGCAGCAAATAATGAACCTGTAGCAGCAATTGCAGCAACATTACCACCAACTACACTGCCTCCAATGACTGTACAACCCACTGTATTTAATAATAATAATAATAATAACCAAGTAATGAATAATAATGGAATGATTAACAACAATGCAGTAAATCAGATGAATAACAACAACCAAGTGATGAATAATGGTATAAACAATAACAATATGAATAATGGAATGATTAATAACAATCAAGTGATGAATAATCAAGTAAATAATGGAGTTAATAATAATGGATTGGTAAATAACCAAGTTATGAATAATGGTGTAGTTAACAATGGAATAAATAACAATAACCAAATGAATAACAACAATCAACTCAACAATGGAATGAATAACAACAATCAAATGGTCAACAATAATATGAATAATGGTGTAGTAAATAACAATGGAATAAACAATAATGCAGTTGTTAATAATAATCAAGTGATGAATAATGGTATGGTTAATAATCAGATGAATAACGCTGTAAACAATAACAATAATGCTGTTAATAACCAAGTAAGCAATGGAATGAACAATAATGTAGTCAATAACGCTGTTAATAATAATAATGTAGTTAATAATGCTGTTAACAATGGAGTTAATAATAATGTAATGAATAATCAAGTAAACAATGGAATGAACAATAATGTAGTCAATAACGCTGTTAATAATAATGCTATCAATAATAACAATAACGTAGTTAACAACCAAGTTAATAATGGAATGAACAATAATCAAGTAAATAACCAAATGAATAATGGTGTAGTTAATAATGCAGTTGTCAATAACAATAATGGAGTTAACAACCAAGTTAATAATAATGCTGTAAATAACAATGCTGTAAATAATAATAATGGAGTTAACAACCAAGTCAATAACAATGCTGTAAATAACAATGCTATAAATAATAATCAAGTAAACAACAACAATCAAGTAAACAATGCAGTCAATAATAATGCTGTAAATAATAATGCAGTCAATAATAATCAAGTAAACAATCAAGTAAACAATGCAGTTAATAATAATGCAGTAAATGGTGAAAGTGATAAAAGGCCAATAATCAAAGATGATGCAGATGGTGTTGATAATAACAATAACAATGTAAAGAGTAATGACACTAATAAAATGCCACCAATAATTCCACCTGATGATGTAAACCAACCAAATAATGCCAATCAGAATCAAAACAAAGAACCACCTAATGAACCAGAAATTGCAAGTATTAGAGATAAAGGAAGAAGTGGTTCATCTGGTACTGTTGTTATATCATCAAATGTAGCTGGAAAAGTATATTGTATTGCTTTTGCAGAAAATGAACAACAACCTGATGTTGATAAATTGAAATCGGAAGGTGTTTCTGCAGAACTTAAAGAGAATGATGTAAGTGATGTGAAAGTCACCGATTTAGAGTTGAATAAGAAATATAATGTATCTTGTTACTATGAAGCTGATAATGGTCAAACCAAACTGTTCGAACCTGTATTATGGACTATAGGTGAAAGTTATATATTATATCCTCCAACAGCAACATGGGAAGGTAATTATACAATATTAGTAACCATTAAAGCAAGTCATGCTAGTACAATTCAATGTGTGTTAGCCAGTCATGAAATGGATGAAAATACCTATCCAATTCCAGAATTAGAAAATAGTAAATTTAGTGGATCAATCACTGAGAATAATGGTACTGCAACATTGAAATTATCACTCTTGTCTGTCAAAGATTTTAGCTCAAGAAAAGTAATATGCCTAGGAACAAGAGAAGAAGATACGAAAATGAAAGTTTCCACTATATTTACAATGAATTCGCCAATAGTTACAATCGGAGAATTACCTAGTAAAGGTGATATGAATTTATTACAAGTAAATGTTCCATTAACTTGTACTTCTTCATCTAAAGGTATTTGTCAAGTAACTTTCCCACATCATACATTATCCATTGAAGAATTATTAACATCAGGAAAACCCTTTGAATGTGAGAGTTCAACGAATATAAAGTTTGATGTAAAACCATGTAGAGAATATGTAGTTAATTGTATATCCTATGATAAGAGTGAAATTCCTTATTCTGTGAATGAATCAAAACGATTTGGATTATGTGATGCAGTAGCTGATAATGAATCATCAGGAGTTACAGTGAGTGAGATAATACTAGTATCATTTGTAGTTGGTTTAGTAGTAGTTGGAGGAATATTCGTTTATCGAAGATATATATCCCCAGAAACTGGTGGTTTATCGTATATATAATATTATATATATATATATGTATATCAATAGAAATGAAGAATCATATTATAATAGTCGATATGATAATAATGATAAATATAAAGGAAGTGAATTACCAGTAAGTTATAAAGAGCCAAAGAAGAAAGAAACTTCATCTGATATGAGAATATCACCTCAAGAGAAAGATTATATACAACCACAAGCAGTAGGTGGTCTTAGTAAAAAGAGTATAAGTGATAAACCTAAAAGAGTATATATATTTGTTATAATAATACTTTATAAAAATAGAGAAGAAGATTAGCAACAGATAGAAGTAAGAATTCTAATAATGCTGGTTCAAATAATAATTATTTTGCCGAATTGGGAATGGAAACACAGTATATTGTTTAGATATATTATATTATCTGTATAGAGTATAGAGGATTGTAATAATTTTGATAAATTGAATAAACTGAAATTATTTTTATATATAACTGTTTGATTTGTTCTATCATTAAATTTGAATAGTAATTATTATAAACTACAAGGCATTTGTTTGAAATTTTCATTTTGTGGATTTTTTGGTTGAAATTTTACATACTTCTTTTTAAGATTGCAGGATTATTATTATTTTTTGCTACTTGTTGGTATGTTTGTTTTTATTTATAATAGGGTCGAATTTTATGAATCGTTTTTTATACAGAAATTGACATTTAAGAATTCACTCTTACGTAGTTATTTTATGTAAGCAATGTTGAGATTATTCAGATTCATAAAACATTTGACAATCATAGTAACTTTCTTTTTGTTTAAAAAAAAATCCGTTTTATGTTTTAAAAATGATAGAAATGCTTGGCTTGACAATCAAAATAGAAATAAAGAAATGTCTATATTGAGTGACAGAAATCTTATATCATCAAATAGTGTTGATAATTCGCAAACTTATGTTAATAAAGGGTATATAAACGATTTGAATAATTTGTTTAGACTTTATGAAGTTGAAAGTTTTGATAAAGTAGCTGATTTAACATTTGTATGTAACAATGATAAATTTAAAGCAATAAGTGCAATGTTAAACTGTTATATACCATATTGGAAACGAGATCATGGAAATAGTAGTAAAAAAGTGATTGAGATGAATGATATAGATTCCAAAGTGTTAGAATTATTTTTAATTTACATTCATTTAGGATGTGTATATGAAATATGTTTTATTTGTTGTAGATAATCTTGAAACCTGATACTGCTGCAAAGCTATTACTATTATCCCAAAGATTAAATGTAAATAATTTATCTCAGAGTTGTCGAGATTATTTTAATGAAATAGGAAGAATAAATATAGATAATTATAACGATCTTGTAACAGGTGCAGGATGTAAGAATAGTAAACAATTACGTGAGACATTACAAAGTTGGACAAAACACAATTTTGATAAATTGTTCAATGAAAATAATGAATTAAAATTAACCAAAGAGTCATTACTATTTGCTTTAAGAGTTCAAAGACATTGTAAACACGAGAAAAGCTGTGCATATGGAGTAAATTCATGGTTACACAATCAATTGAAAAGTGGTAAAATCAGTAAAGATCAAATCGAAAATGATGCTTGGGATTTATATAGACATATACAGTGGAGGATGTTAGATAATGAAATAGTTGATGAATTATTTAAAGAAGATGTATTAATAAGTGCAGATAAAGTGCAATTAATAAAAGAGTATATGTGTGATAGTGATCATAATCAAAATAGTATATTTCACTATCATGGCACAATATTTTCTGAATTTTGTAAGAAAAGCAGTAGTACGACAACAACGACAACTACTACTACCATTTCTGCATCATCTACTGCTAATATGACTACCATAACGACAATGACAAATACATCTTCTTCAACTACTCCTTAAATATAAAATTCTATTATTAATTTATGTTTTTTCTCTCTATTTTCATGTTAATAATAAAAATGATTATAGGAGGTGTTATTGCATGTTACTAATAAATAGTGTTCATCCTATTATCTAAAAACAATAAAATTCAAAATAGATTCAAGCTTGACAGTATCAAACTTACTTTTCATTTTTTCATATTTATTTTCTATTTAAGAGTGATTTTATATTTCCTATTATAACAACAGTTAAAAATTAATATAAAAAAATTAAATTTAATATCTTAAATAATAATATTATATGGAAATTTACTTAATTCATAAGAATTAATTACAATTATATCATACTCAACAGATTCCTATACATTTATCGATTCTCCTAATGAAACATGATCATTTTCATTATCATCAAAACATTTTGAACTTTGACGACCTAAACTATGAATTACTTTTGTATTATAACCATTACAATAAATACATTTATGATATACAAAATGAAATTTTACTATGCTCTTCTTTTCACAGTCATTACAATATATCTCATTCTTCATATGATTAAATTCACCGGGCAATTCTTCTTCATTCTTTAAATATTCATCGATTGTTTTATAATATTCACTTGCATCATATATGGATTTACAACATAATGGACAAACATAATTCGTTTTCATATATTCATCTAAACATTCTTTATGGATTATATGACCACACTTCAATTGAATTATTGTCTCACGACTTTCAAATACTTCATCAAAACATATTGGACATTTGGATTTACAGTTTGATTCAATACAACTATGACATTCTTTTAATACACAACCTTCACATCGATCACAATGAATATATTTACTCTTATCTCCTAAACGACATAAACCACATTTATCACAATGATATATTAACTTTTTATTGTCATTTTCATATAATACACATTTTTCACAGTAATAATTTCCAAATTTTATACCACATTTTTCACATTTATTACTTATTGCACTTTGAATTGTATTACAATATAAACATCTGATTTTACTTATATTATCACTTTTACCTGGATGGTTTACACTTCCATCATGACATCGACAGCATACATACCATCGATTACAACAACTGAAGTATAATACACAGTTACGTTGGTAATGTTCACAACCATATATTTTCTTATCTTTATTATTCCAATATTCGTCATTTTCATCATCATAATCTTCTAATTCTTTTGAATTACATCGATTAGACATGTTACTGATTTGACGGTATAATTTCGTTAAATAATCATAAACTAGACGAAAGGTCAAGATTTTCTATTTAATATTACGATATATGTACCATACTTGATTTATCTTATTCTTTTCTTCATCACTCAATTCACTTCGTTTTTCTAAGATTCGAATTGCTTTCTCAATTATCACTTGCTAAAATGCATTAATATTCAAATTTTATACCTCAACAGCTATTTTATCTTCACCACACATGTTAGGATGCTTGGAAATAAACACTTTGTATAATTTATTCAAATGTTGCTAAAGGACAACTATAAAACAATATAAGCATACAACTAACTTATCAGAATCATGATAACACTCAGTTGGTATGTAAATATAGTATGAATTCATTCTTCTTTAAATTCTTTTTGATAAAAAAAAGAATATTCAGTTATTTTGAATGAATGACGAATCTGGTTTCACGACGATTCATTTTAACTCGTCATTCTAGAAGTATTATACATATATGACAAAACCAATATATCTGAGTGATGTGATACTTGTGACAAAATGAACTGACTACACAGGTGTAGAGTAAATTAAATTCTAGACTACAAATCTATCCCTATAATTAAAACTGTAATATTTTTACATGGCATAAAGAGACCATTATATTGTGAAATAATATTGGAGTGATAAAGCACTTCTGATTTTGAAAATGTAGTAATTTTAAAACGTCAATACATCACATTCTTAAACATAAACTGATTAATATAATATTCGTTCATCAAATGATTTCACATAACAACACTCTGAAATAGAAGACTATCTAATAGATATTACATTATCATGACGTTTGCCATTATATCGTGATTGCGATGATGAAATTATCTTAAGCTTATACCATAATTCAAAATATTTACTAAATGAAACTGTTATTCTTCAATAATAAATTAGAATAACCATTTCTTTTATCGACTATTTAATTATATTACATTTTCAATGGTACACTCTATCTGTTTATCACAAAAAATACACTCAAACATTTATCAAGCTTTATGAGATATATCGAAAATGAGATGATACATATGATTTTTAACAGTATTTGTATGATTATGGTGGTTATAAAAGCAACTATTATTTGTGTTGAATGAATATTAGTTAATTATCACAGTGAAATGTCTGAATGAAGATATAAGCTTAAGATAATTTCATCATCGCAATCACGATATAATGGCAAACGTCATGATAATGTAATATCTATTAGATAGTCTTCTATTTCAGAGTGTTGTTATGTGAAATCATTTGATGAACGAATATTATATTAATCAGTTTATGTTTAAGAATGTGATGTATTGACGTTTTAAAATTACTACATTTTCAAAATCAGAAGTGCTTTATCACTCCAATATTATTTCACAATATAATGGTCTCTTTATGCCATGTAAAAATATTACAGTTTTAATTATAGGGATAGATTTGTAGTCTAGAATTTAATTTACTCTACACCTGTGTAGTCAGTTCATTTTGTCACAAGTATCACATCACTCAGATATATTGGTTTTGTCATATATGTATAATACTTCTAGAATGACGAGTTAAAATGAATCGTCGTGAAACCAGATTCGTCATTCATTCAAAATAACTGAATATTCTTTTTTTTATCAAAAAGAATTTAAAGAAGAATGAATTCATACTATATTTACATACCAACTGAGTGTTATCATGATTCTGATAAGTTAGTTGTATGCTTATATTGTTTTATAGTTGTCCTTTAGCAACATTTGAATAAATTATACAAAGTGTTTATTTCCAAGCATCCTAACATGTGTGGTGAAGATAAAATAGCTGTTGAGGTATAAAATTTGAATATTAATGCATTTTAGCAAGTGATAATTGAGAAAGCAATTCGAATCTTAGAAAAACGAAGTGAATTGAGTGATGAAGAAAAGAATAAGATAAATCAAGTATGGTACATATATCGTAATATTAAATAGAAAATCTTGACCTTTCGTCTAGTTTATGATTATTTAACGAAATTATACCGTCAAATCAGTAACATGTCTAATCGATGTAATTCAAAAGAATTAGAAGATTATGATGATGAAAATGACGAATATTGGAATAATAAAGATAAGAAAATATATGGTTGTGAACATTACCAACGTAACTGTGTATTATACTTCAGTTGTTGTAATCGATGGTATGTATGCTGTCGATGTCATGATGGAAGTGTAAACCATCCAGGTAAAAGTGATAATATAAGTAAAATCAGATGTTTATATTGTAATACAATTCAAAGTGCAATAAGTAATAAATGTGAAAAATGTGGTATAAAATTTGGAAATTATTACTGTGAAAAATGTGTATTATATGAAAATGACAATAAAAAGTTAATATATCATTGTGATAAATGTGGTTTATGTCGTTTAGGAGATAAGAGTAAATATATTCATTGTGATCGATGTGAAGGTTGTGTATTAAAAGAATGTCATAGTTGTATTGAATCAAACTGTAAATCCAAATGTCCAATATGTTTTGATGAAGTATTTGAAAGTCGTGAGACAATAATTCAATTGAAGTGTGGTCATATAATCCATAAAGAATGTTTAGATGAATATATGAAAACGAATTATGTTTGTCCATTATGTTGTAAATCCATATATGATGCAAGTGAATATTATAAAACAATCGATGAATATTTAAAGAATGAAGAAGAATTGCCCGGTGAATTTAATCATATGAAGAATGAGATATATTGTAATGACTGTGAAAAGAAGAGCATAGTAAAATTTCATTTTGTATATCATAAATGTATTTATTGTAATGGTTATAATACAAAAGTAATTCATAGTTTAGGTCGTCAAAGTTCAAAATGTTTTGATGATAATGAAAATGATCATGTTTCATTAGGAGAATCGATAAATGTATAGGAATCTGTTGAGTATGATATAATTGTAATTAATTCTTATGAATTAAGTAAATTTCCATATAATATTATTATTTAAGATATTAAATTTAATTTTTTTATATTAATTTTTAACTGTTGTTATAATAGGAAATATAAAATCACTCTTAAATAGAAAATAAATATGAAAAAATGAAAAGTAAGTTTGATACTGTCAAGCTTGAATCTATTTTGAATTTTATTGTTTTTAGATAATAGGATGAACACTATTTATTAGTAACATGCAATAACATTCAAATAATCAATTGTACAACAAAAAGAAAGACATAATAAGAAATGCTCAGAATTAGTTATTAAAACAATTCAATTCATCAAGAAGGGAATATATCTCTTCTTCTTTATTTGGATCATCTCCTATGTATTCTTTTGCATTTTCATAACATTCTTTGGCTATTTCTTTTTCTTGCTATACAGTTATAGAATAATTATTAGAAGAATATAATATATAATATTATACACATTTAGAATAGTATTTTCCCATTACTAGATAATAGTTATATTTTGAAATATCATCATTCATACTCTCTTTAGCTAGATTTAGATAATATAATGACTTTTCTTTATCTTTACAATATAAATAACATTCTGCTATATTGGATTGTGCTACAGATATACAATTTTCATCTGCATATTCTAATGATAATAAACAATATTTCAATGATTCTTGATAATCTTCCTAATTCAATATAATATTCTCATATGTATACAATACAAAAATAGCAAACACCTAAGTATTGAGCATTTGAATATTTATCTGCATCTGTTAGAGTATATTCAGATTCTGTTTTAAAGTAATGAATTGCTTCAACATATTTTTTCTATTTTGATTCAATATAATTGTTTTTATATTATACCATATCCATATAACATAAACCAATATAGCTATTATTATTTGACATTTCTCTATTTGATGATGAATGTTCTAATGCAGTTTTAAAGTATGGAATTGCTTCTTCATAATCATTCTATTAATTATTATCTGATTGATATACCAAACTATAATAACACTTTCCAATACAAAAATTATTCTCTACAATCACTTCATCTGATGTGCTATTCTCTAATGCTAATTTATAATACTGAATAGCTGTTTCATAATTTCCCTATAACAGTAATTAAACATTCATTTTTATACTATTATAACATAACATAATGCAATTTTTCCATTACATGCTTCTCTATTTTCATTTGATGAACAATACTCTAATTCTGATTTATAATATTGAATAGCTTCTTCATAATCATTCTATTAATTATTATAATATATTTATTATCATACAATGTTTATGTGGCATAAGCCTAATAAATTGTTACAACTTGATGTTGCTTCGTCTGATGAAGAATACTTTAAAGCCAATTTAAAAAACTGAATTGCATCTTCAAAATCACACTATATAACATAATTATTTATTTGATATACCATTTCAAAACAGCACATACCTAAAAAATGCATATCATTTAATATTTCTGTATTTAATGAAGTAGATTCTAATGATGATTGAGTATGTGAAATATCTTCATCAAAATTATGCTATTATTAATATTATGCAATAGTTATTATACTATTTCCTTATAACACGAAGCAATATTTTTTATATATTTTAATTTATCTTCATTAGATACAGAATTTAGTATAGCACACTTAAGATATTTAATTGCTTCTCTATAATTATTCTATTGTTATTATAATACAATATTGTTATACTAACTTCATATAACATAGAGCAATATTCTCATTATAACCTTTACAATCTTCTAGTGAGGTAGAACATTCTAATCTTGATTTAAGATAAGGAATTGCTTCTTCATAATGATTCTATACATTAATAGATAAAAATTGTTATACTGAAGCCAAATAACAAATACCAATTATTCCTATGCATTTTTGTGTCTGTTCATCTGATGAAGAATATTGTAATGAATATTTAAAATATGGGATTGCTTCTTCAAATTTATCCTATTCAATTAACAACTCTATTATTTATACCATATTTAAATAACATATGCCAATACTATCATTAAATTCTCTTTTATCTTCATCTGATGAAGCATACTCTAATGCAGAATTATAAAAAGGAATTGCTTCTTCATATTTTTTCTATTCATTTCTATATTTTATTAACAATACAATTTGCATTAAAACTAAACCAACATTTGCATTATTACCTACAAAATCTTCTTTTGTTGGACAAAACTCTAAAGAAGTTGCTATATACGGAATGGCATCTTCATAATTATTCTATTCAATATTATTTACTTCACATTTATACCATTTTCAAATAACATATACCTAGATTATTACTATTATATGATCTTTTCTCATCACAAGAACATATATCTAATGCTGATTTTATGAATGGAATAGCTTCTTCAAACTTATCCTATTTATTTGTATATATTCTAATACTTATACAATTTTCAAATAGCAACTACCAATGTTTGTATAATCCATTTCTTTATCTTCATCTGATTTACTTAACTCTAAAGCAATCTTAAAATACGGAATTGCCTCTCCATATTTCTCCTATTCAAACCACATTTGGAATATTTATACCATTACAGAATAGCAATTACCAATCATATTATTATATTTTGATTTTTCTTCAATTACTGTTGAATGTTCTAAAGCATTTCTAAAACATGGAATTGCCTCTTCTATATTAACTATCATATAACACATTCCCATTCTTTCATTCAATTCTGTAATACTATCATTCGATGAACAATAATCTAATGCACATTTGAAATATCTAATTGCTTCTGCATATTCACCCTATTAATAATAATAATAATATATTATACCATTCCAGAATAACATAAACCAAGATATTTGTTATTATCAAACTTTTCATTCTTTGAGATTGAATATTCTAATGCTGATTTATAGAATGGAATTGCTTTTTCAAACTCATTCTATTTGATGTTATTATACTTTAATTTTATACATTATTGAAATATTGACTTGCATTACTTCTGTAATATTCTTCATCCTTAACTTTAGATGAAAAGAGTTTTAAAACAGATTTAATGAAAGGATTTGTTTTTCTACTATCTCTCTTTTTATCTTCTAATGGAATAACTGGAATTTCAGATTTGACATTACTAGTAGCAATTGGAACTTTATCTTCACTTAATCCTATGGTAATACATCACAATAATATATAATTCTATACTTTTCAATTCATTCATTATTTCATTCAACTCCAAACGATCTTTTTTTTCTTTAACTAGTATTTTCTTTAACAATGAGTTTAAGTTATCACTACTTTCACATTCTAATTGAATATATTTTATATTCTCAATGTTTTTCATTGTCTCAAACGTGTTTGATCCAAGAAAAGGATATTTCCCACTTTTAATATAGTAAACTACTAATCCAAAATTCCACATGTCACTTGATATATCTAATTCTTTTCCTAATATTTCATCTATACAAACAAAACATAAAATCATTTTCATCTCTCTTTATTTTGTTTTTTCTTCCTTTATATAATAAATTATTACAATAATCATTAATAACTACTTCATTTTCATCATTCAGAAAGATATTGGAGGGTTTTAAATCACTGTGAATTGTTCCTATTTTTTTTAGAATCTTCAACATCATCAATATTCCATTTAATACTTTAAATATACTAAAATTTTCTTTGAAATATTTGACAGGATTTATTTCAGCTAAATTCACTTTATACCCTTCCATTATTCGATATAATACATTTTCATCTTCCTCTATCACCTTGTATTTCATGAAACAAGATATATTCAGATAATTCACTATCTTCATTTTATTTAACACTTCAACTACTATTTTGTCATCCAACTCACTCACATCTGTCACTTTTAATAA
Source organism: Proteromonas lacertae (assembly GCA_002245135.1). Taxonomy (NCBI): domain Eukaryota; class Bigyra; order Opalinata; family Proteromonadidae; genus Proteromonas; species Proteromonas lacertae. The sequence goes on from NGBS01000027.1 coordinate 16,258, forward strand.
TTTTGTTGAATTGTCATCCATATCTCGAATTCTGTGAAGTTTATTCTTCAATAAACCATCATTCAACAACTATGAAGAAATTGAGTAGAAACAAAAATTATACTTCATATCTATGTTTGGTCAACCAATTGACAAGGTTGTTCATCAATTATTATCAATAATTAAGAGAATAACGCTAATAATCAAATCTTACAGTTTTTTTAATCTCAAGCTTTTGAATTTGGCTTGATTCTTTTTTTTCTTCTATTCTTTTTGTTCTTATCAATTTCATTTATAACACTAGTGAATATAACTTATAACTGAAAATCTAAAACCTTCATATGATGTGAGAAATGAAAGTAAGTTTGTATTTTTTTACTTCATTCTTAATTTTGATTATAACAATAATATATTATGCAATACCATTGATATTGAGTAATAAAATGTTTTGGTTGATAATCTAAATAAAAGTAAAAGAAGAAAAGGATTTTTATTTTTCTAATTATTTAATTTTAAATGTAAATCAGCAAATGATTAAACTATCCAAATAGAATTTGTAAATTTTAATCTATTTCATTCTTTATATTTATAATTATTACATTATTCAATAATCTTATCACAAATTCATTACAAATAACAAATAACTAATATAATATATATTATTTATTATCAACATCTTCATTTTTATTACTATCATCTTTCTCTTTATCATTTTCTTTCTCATCTTCATCATAATTAACTAACGATTTTATCTCTTTCACTTTCTCATCATATTCACTCTTCTTCTTTGCAAATTCATCCTGTACTTTATGATATACTTCCATCTCCAACTCCTTAGTTGCATTTAAATAAGCATCTTCACTATATTGTCCATTCTCTGCTACTTCTTGATTTTGTTCACTGAGTGATTGTACATCACCAGTTATACCATATCCTTGATTAGCAGCTTCTAAATATTGTTGATTAGTATTTGGAAAAAGTGTAGAATCATCACCATTCACTAATGGTATTTGTTTTGGAACATTATAGTTCAATGGATAATTAAATCCAGTATCTTGTAAACAAATCTGATGAGCTTGTAAACCAGCAATTACTGCATCTTGATCTGATCTTTGTACTGCTTTTCTTGCTACTGGATTTGGATCAGTGTAAGACCATCTTATATTTAATATTTCACCTCCACCAAGATCTTGACAAGTCATAGCTACTTTGGCGAATTCTGCATTACATCTTAATCTGTATCTAACAAACGCAACCATTAATCTTTGTATAACATTGATAGATTCTAATTCACCCCATTCACCAAATTGTTCCCATAACTATTAAACAAATAAAATAAATATAAAAAGTTATACTGCTTTATCTAAATCATATCCTGGTACTCTTTTCAACCCACCAACATAAAGTGTTCTACATGGATCATCATATGCGCCAACACCTGTCATATCTTCACGATGGTCTTTATGACGTTGTCTGCCAAAACAATCATGCATTACATCAAGCATACTATATAATAATAATAATAATAAATAAATAAAAATAGTAAAAAAAAAAGCGAAAATTTATAATAATCATACTTGTCATCCTCTAATGTAGGTATTCGATGAAAGAATTCACAGTTTTTACCATACATACAAGCACCTCTAGCAAAATGCAAACAGAAATATCTCTTATCTTTTTTACCATGATATTTATCTGCTTTTGTATATCCACAATCTGTTTCAGCATGACATCGTGTTTCTGCAGGTTCATCTGGTTCAAATTCATTCCAATTATCACCAATCCATCTACCATACCATATATTATACTCATTACATCCTTCTTTACGCTGATTTCCTTTACTTTCTAATTTATTCTGTTGCACACGTGCTGGTCGTTTTAAATATTCTAAATTCTTTGCCTCATATGTACCAGAGAGTGGATTATTAGCAGCTCCTCGACCAAACCAACCTGTGCCACTTGCTACATCTCCCATTTCTGCTGGTCTTTGCCACTGCACTTGTCCTGTTTGAGAATTGTAGTAGTAAATGTGTAATGTCTTTGGATCAAATGCTTCTCTCCAAGGTGTTTCTTTACCAGCCTGTATATTAAAATATAATTATTCATACTAATAGATTCTTCATAGCTCCATCCATTACAATTGTGGAAGAATCTTTTGGCTTTTCAGTACTACATTGAGAACATGTGTTATGTATTGCTAAGTTTTCTGTTTTACATTTAGGACATTTCCAGTTCCTTTCATAAACTGTGAATGCAGCTCCAACAGGACCAGCTACACCAACCTATTTATTAAATAAGTCAATAAATTACATACTGCTATTTTCTTTCGAGGTGGACCATCTTCACTATACATTTTAATCAATTACGGTGCAAAAAAATAAATTATCGAAAATGTTGTCACCCCTATTAATTAAAGAATTAGCTATTGCTAAAAGGGCAGTCCGTATTGCCTCAAAAATAGCAATTAAAGTTCAAGTATTATATATAGAATATATTCATTGGATAGAGTAATTTAAAGAGTTGTGCTTCAATATCAAAAGAAGATAAATCACCTGTAACGGTTGCTGATTATGCAGTTCAAGCTACAATCGCATTGATCTTGAAGAATGAATATAGTGGATTTCCATTTAAGTATTATTTTAGATTATTGATAAAATTAATAGACTTGTTGGAGAAGAAAATACAAATTTCTTAAAATCTGCAGAATATAAAAGCAAATTAAACGAAGTTACAGAATTAGTGAAAGAATTCTGTCCAATCGAAGCTCAAGACCCAGCTGAGAATAAAAACAAATGCATATCAGATGATATATTGAAAATAATAAGCGAATGTAACGATAATGGAGGAAAAGATCACTTATTTTGGTGTTTAGATCCAATTGATGGAACATGCGGTTTTTTACGAAATGGACAGTATGCAATAGGTTTATGTTTAGTAAAGAATGGAATACCAATACTTGGAGTGATAGGTTGTCCTAATATGAATATGGGTGGATTAAAGACAGAATCCAATGTGAAATACAATACAGGAGGTAGTTTATATTATGGTGTAGAAAATAATGGAAGTTTCTTAGAAAATTTGAGTGATGAAAGTGTTGAACCAATAGAATTAAAGAAAGGAATATTAAAGAATAGAGATTATGTTACATCTGTTGAAAGTAGTCATAGTAATGAAGAATTAGTTAGAAAGATTGCTTTAGAAAGTAATTATAAGAATGAACCGATCAAATTTGATAGTATGGTGAAATATTGTTTAGTTTGTCATGGAGACGCTTCTTTATATCTTCGTATTGTCAAGGACAAGAATTACGTTGAACATATATGGGATCATGCCAGTGGTTATGTAATAGTGAAAGAAAGTGGTTATAAGATTTGTGATATAAATGGCAAAGAATTAGATTTTGGTTGTGGAAGAGATTTAGTGAATAATAGAGGTATTATTTGCTGTCATAAAGATGTATTTGATGAAGTAGTTGAAAAAGCTAAGAAATTATATAATGAATAAGATTATCGTTATACTTTTATTATTAATTGATTATTATTTATGAAATTTGCATGTTAGAAAAACAAAAAATAAACAATACATATCAACTGTATTGTTATGTATTTTTGATGTATTGTTTATTATACCTTTTTTCTCTTTATTCGTTAGTTTCATGTAACTTTAAACATAATAGTATTTATTACAGTAATGAGTTCAATAAGTATCTATCGAAATATAATACGAAGTTTCAATCGAAGGAAGAATATGAGTATAGAATAGTAATTTATTTGTCTTAGATATAGATTGAAGATATTTAGTAGAAATTTAGATGAAATCGAAGAAGTTAATTCAAAGCACACAAATTTTCGTTTAGGATTAACTCCTTTTGTCCATCTAACAAAAGAAGAATTTAAATCAACTCACTCATCCCCTTTAAATACAAACAAGCAAACATTATCATCACTGCCATATATAACACCACATCTCAAATTAATGTCTTCAGAATCAGTAGATTGGAGAGCACAAGGCAAAGTATCATCAGTAAAAGACCAAGATGAATGTGGTGCATGTTATGCATTCTCAGGAGCAAGTGCAATGGAAAGCAAACATGCAATAATCAATGGAACATTATATGATTTAAGTGTTCAACAGTTAATTGATTGTTCTTATAAACAAGGATTCAATGATGGATGCAATGGTGGTAGTGCTTATTATGTATGGGAATATGCTGCAAAATATAAATATTTATGTACAGAAGATGAATATCCATATGCAAATGGTTTGAATTCAGTTTGTTATGAAAAATACTGTAAAAGGATAGAAAATATTTGCACTCACAGTGGAAGAGTAAAAAGTGATGAAAACTCATTGAAAACTATCGTTTCAGTTCAACCAGTATCTGTAGCAATAAGAAGTGACTCATTACAGTTTTATAATGGTGGTATATATGATGGAGAATGTATTGGAGATATAAACCATGCAGTATTAGTTGTTGGATATGGAAGTGATGAAAATGGAATAGATTATTGGATAATTAAGAACAGTTGGGGATTAAATTGGGGTGAAAATGGGTATTTGAGGTTGATAAGAAATGATGGAAGTAAATATGGAAGATGTGATGTAGCTAGTGAAGGATTAATACCATTAACGTATGTATTATGTATTTTAATATTATTATTTAAATAGAAGTGGTGAATATCCAATAAAAGGAATGGATTTGAAACAATATTTATTAGTTATAGTTATTTGTATTATTGTATTATTAATATTATGTGAATGTATACATTGTATATGTGTTAAAGTATGTAACAGAAGAAGAAGAAGAAGAACACATGAAAATACAGTGAATATATCAACTATACCAATTATTAGAATTAATGATAATGATAATAGTGTTTTATATGGAATAAATAATAATAATAATAATAATAATAATCCTGTTGTAGTACAACCTAATAATAATCCAAGTGTGTTTGTTACTGCTACTAGTTTTAGTGATGATGTTGTTTCTCCTAGCGATGATGCTTCTCCAAATGATGGGAAGAAAGAAGTACCAAAAATTACTACGAAATTGTTTAGTAAAGGATATAGTAAGTTAAAATAATGTTGTAATTGTTTATATTTTTTCACTTTTTTATGCTGTGTTGATTATGTAAATAGATTTTTTAATGTTTAAAAATAATATTCGTTTCATTTTCATCTAATCGTATTTTCTTATTTTCTGATCAGTTTCTCAGTTATTCAGTGCTTTTATATCATTTATTGGAAACTATTCATATTTTAGATTGGATAAAGCAAAATATCAATCAGCAGAGCAAATTTACACAATTTTTGTAACAAATAGTATATAGGTCAATTGAAAGATGAATATCTATATAAAACCATACTCAAAGTTATTTGTTGATAATGGGAAATGCTATAAAAAGAAAATCAGCATAATAGATAAATCAAAGGAATCTATCCACAATTTTGTATATTTACTCTGAATTATTATTTATATAGATATTTTCGTTGAATAAAATTTCATATTTCTTCATTTTTAGACATTCTTTTCAAATACTTCCTTCAGAACTTACAATCATTCTTCCTTACTATAAAAATGGTTCAATACAGAATATTATTCCCCTTCAACAAGATGAATCAACAATAATAGAAATAATAAAATCAATAACAAAACAAATAGTTCAACTTCATTCAATTTATCAATTTCATGGAAGATTGAAAAGTTCAAATATTCTAATAACAGATACAGATGAATACATTATAACAAATTATTGTGAATATATGATAAATGATAATAGATATAGTAATTGGAGAGATAGATTCTACGAAAGTCCTGAAGTATATAGAAATAAAGAATTAATGAATGATAAAAGTGATGTTTATAGTATTGGTGTTATATTTTATGAATTATTAAATGAAGGAGAACTTCCAATATTAGGAGTGGAAATGAAAAATAATAAATACATTTCCTTAATATGTAAATTAATAGAAAGTGATTATAGAAAGAGAATATCTGCAGTTGAATTATTAAATGAATTGAAATGTATAGAAAAAAAAAGAATAGAACAAAATAGTGATTTATTTTGTTTATTATTAAGTAATAAGTATGAATTAGAGGATAGAATTGTAGAAAAATCAATAGAATTCAATGAAAGTATATATTCTTTTATTTTATGTTTTTTTTTTTTAATAGAGAATTTAATCAGAATAACTAATGATTTAAATAATAGCGATTACAGTTTATATGCTTTTGTATTACTGAAGTTAAGTTGGAAGAATAGTAAATGGAAAGAAATAATTGATTCTACAATAGATAGGAAAGTTAGTAGTAATGTAAAAGACTTTTATTTTTCTTCAAAAAGAAAATATGGATTGAATTTAAGTAATAAAAATAGATTATTAAATATGATGAAGAACAATACAATAAGAATCACTGAATTAAAATCAATAAATTACTATGGTTGTTTGTTACTGTTTAGTTCAAAAATATATGAACAATTTTATATATTGAGGAATTTGAAATACATTAATATGTCAAGTATATATATTTTTATTTTTATTATTATTATTATTTGATTAGAAACATCTAGCAGTTATTTATATATTACTAGATTTACTAACCAACTTCATTACTTCACACATCTTAAATCATTAAAAATATCATACAATAGAATTGATAATAAAACATTTGGAAGAATTATGAAGAATTGTGGAATTATGAAAGAGTTGGAGATGCTTTATTTAACAGGAAATAATCTTAATAACAATTCAATTAGATGCTTCTATCATTATGCTTATAAATTTCCAAATTTGAAATTAATAGGTCTATTTAAAAATAGGAAAATTAAAATGAAAAGTGTGAAACTACTTCTGTATGAAAAGATGAAAAGAAATGAAGATTTTAATTTTATGGTTGATAGTATATATTTATATATTTTCTTAATATAACTGTTATAGTATCATCCACAGCAATATTTGACTTGCTATATTATAATGGATATGTAATAAATAAAGGAAATGTATTTAAGTCAATCAACAGAAAGACAATTCAACATATTATAGCATTATTTAACAAAGCTGAAGATAAGAATGAATTATTCATCATTTTATATATTCTCTCATTTATAAGTGAACAAAATCTCATCTTAATTAAGCCACATGTAGAAGCATTATCTCGTTATAGAGATTTATTCAAAGGAATAGGAAATAATGAAATGATTTATCCAAGTATAATTATATATATATTCATTTAGATACATTGATGGATAAAAAATCTTATGATTTAATAATGACAATATGTGAAAGAGCACCAAAAATATTAAAAATGGATATGTATAATACATATATAGATGATGATACTCTTTATAAGATATTGAATAACAAAAATATTAACAGATTAAAACATGTAAAGTATTTAGATTTTTCATGTATTTATATAATCTATATATTATTATTTGTTTTATTATTTTTGTATAGGTAATAGACTTGGTAGAAAGAGTATCAACAAATTATTCAGTTTATTTTCCACATTTCAAAATCTGACATTCTTTGGTTTTAGTGATAATTGTATTACAAGTAACTGTGTTGATGGATTTATTGAAAATATCCGTTATTTAATATCTATTCATCATATATTCCTTGGTAATAACAACTTTAGTGAAGAAGGTACTAACAGATTATTACAATCATTGACTTGTTGTACAACTTTAGATACATTATCAATACAACGAAGTAATGTGACTGATAAATCTTGTAAATTACTAAACCAATTGTTGAAAAAACTGCCAATGATATATTATTTAAAATTAAATAGGAATAGAATCACTGATAAAGGGATTTATAACCTTTTCTATGGTATTACAACAGCTATTTCTTTGAAAATATTAGATTTATGTGGTATATATATATATATATATATATATCATAATATATATTTAGATAATTATATTACAGAAAATGCTTTAAAATATATGTTTTATAATACATATCTGGATAATTTAACTGATGTTAGTCTAAGTGGAAATCCAATCAAAAGAGATGATGAATTATATCTTCATATTCTTGATTTTGATGATAAATGTATATATATATAGTTATTCATATAAACGTAGATACTGATATTGAAGATATATTATCTGATTTTAGAGGTGAAACAAAACTTACTGTTAAGAATAATAAAGTCATATCATTATCCCCAAGTATATATATTCATACTATCTTCTATTGTATAGATTTAATACATGAATTAGTTGGATTATATAAAAGTCAAAACAGGAATGAAGAGTATTTCAGAATAATGACAAAAGTGATATTTGAAAATCCATACAGTTCAACAAGAAATAATTTCCTGAAAGAGTTTGACAGTAATAAAGATGAGTTTAAAATGATTGAAGGTATTATTGCTGATAATTCATTAAGTTATAACTGTATGAATATAACGATTATATATATATATATATATATATATATATACAATTTTATAGATTCAAATACTATCAGTGAAAACAATTTACCTTTTATAATGGAAACTTTAAGTTATAACACTTTTTTAACATCATTATCATTGAATTACATAAAAGTATCAGATGATTTATTCACAAAATTGGTAGTAAAATTACAAAGGATGAATAGGTTTAGAGATCTTGATATATATGGTATATAATAATTATATTGATTATGAATAGGATGTGGAATTGGAGATGAAAATGTTTCTTTACTTTTTAATTCATTATCTTCTCTAACAAGTCTTAAAACAATGTATATTAACTATAACAATTTTACACACAATTGTATTGAAAGCTTAAGTAATTTTGAACATTTAAAGAATCTTCAGAAATTGGTAATGTCAGGTAATTATCTTGGTACAGATGCTTTAAATATGTTGTTTATAAGTTTAACATCATTAAAAATACTTGATACAATTTGTATTAGCTGTATATTATCAACATATTTATGTATTTTTTTTAAATATATAGATTCTGGTTTTACTGATGATAATTTTGAATATTTGTCAAAGCTAATGAAAAGTCTTAAGAAACTTATATTTCTTAATTTGAGAAGTATTTTCATTCATTTATTCTATTCAATAGAAAACAGTATAACTGAAAAAGGAATTAAATATCTATTTAGTAGTTTTGATGAATTAGATGTTTTTCCTTTAAAGGAGTTATATTTATGTGATAATAATATAAATGAAGAAGGATTATCAAGTCTTTTTGATGGAATAAACAAACATTTTAGAAATTTGAAATGTCTTTATTTAAGTGGAAATGTTGTGAAAAGAGTAAATTCTGACTTATATGAAAAGATAATCTTCTATGATAAAGATTATGTTGATGATAGGAAGATTGATGAATTATCAAACAATATAACAAGTTTAAGTTATTACCATAGCACAGCAATTGTCTATTCCCCTGAAAGATTATTGAAATGTTTATTTGAAAAGTATAATATGAAGAATTATGGAGATAATAATAAGTATTTGTTTTTATTATTCAATGCAATTAATAAAGTCACAGAATGGAATTTTAATACTAAGTCATACATTTTGGAGTGTTTAAAACAACATGATAGAGAATTAGAGGCATTTAAAGGAGCAAATGAACATTATAAGTTGATATATGATAATCTCAGCAATGAAGGATTGATGTTTTTAGTAGAATGTGTGAAATATATTTCAGATTTGAGTATATTCAAATTGAAAAACACACATATGGATGATAAAGTGTTTATTTCATTGATAAATGAAATGAAAAGGCTAATATCGTTAAAAGAAATAGATTTTAGTAATATAGGTGTTGGAGATGAAGGAATGGTAGAATTGTTTAAGATATTTAAGAATATCATTTCAACAAAGTATTTGAATATATCTCATAACAAATTTACACACAAAATCATGTCAATATTCACAGAAGAAGTTTATAATCTTAATAAACTGATTAAACTTGACGTTAGTTGTATATTATATATCCTCTCACTATCATTTTATAGATAATAATCTGCAGGTAGAAGGATGTATGTTTATACTTAATGCAATTGAATATTTACCTTTATTAAGAGAAATAAATATGAATGAAACAGGATTTTCAGATAGAAATTGTAAGAAATTGTCTGAGTTACTAAAGATTTTGGATTTGAAGAAGATTTATATAAACGACAATGAAATAACTGATGATGGAGCAGAGATTCTGTTGTATGAGATAAAGAAACATTTGTATTTGAATATATGTGAGATAAAAAACAATAAAATGAGTAAAGAATTAAGCGATGAATTTGAAGATTATATGGAAAGAAGGATGAATTGAAAAGAACATAATCTAATAATTAATAAACAATTATATAATCAAAAATCAAAATCTTCAAAATCTTCAATTTCTAATGAAGAATCTCTTGGTTTAAATAATCCTCTATTTGGTGTTTTATTATTATTAATATTGTTATTGTTGTTGTTTCTGTTCATTGCTGGGTTCGATAAAGGGCGTCCTTTTCGAATTTTGCCCTATTTTTGCCCCTTTTTTTTTCAGCTGAAAAGAAGCCTGCCCCTTACTGCTCGGGCATAGTAATATTACCATGTGTTATGCTGTAGTATATTTTTTCTGATTTTTTGTTATAACTTTTCCATATTATCATCTAGATATACTAACATATGTTAAAAAGGATATATTATTGTGTATTATAGCATAATAGTCATCTACTTTTCTTATGATTATATAATATCATATGTTTATGCATATATACTAATTATATAGAATATACATACTGTATATCATATTCTGATATGCATATATATACATTATGTACATTTCAAGGTGATTGACGTCACTGAACATAAATGAAATTTATATAATAAATAATTTTGTATATTACACATATATCATATAGATAATTAAGAAGTATAGCTATAGAATGGGTATTTTCAGTTAATTGATAATCAATAGTACTTGTTATGATAATAACATAATATATTTCATAAACTAATAGAAAAACTATTTCAAAATTACTATTTAGTATATTTTGCATACTACTTAATGTATTTCAAGCAATTATTTGAATACTTAGAAAATGGTTTGAGAATTTCGAGCTATCATTTTGCATTTCAATTGTATATGGGTAAAACGAGAGATGCTGTGTATAGATACTTTAATGAAGATGTGGTGTTAAAGAAACCCCTTGAAAAATACAACAGAATTCAATGCAGAAGGTGCAAGGCAATGATTATTGCTCATTGCACTAATTTGAAACGTCATTACAAAAAGTATAAATATATTTATTATATTTATTAAATTAGATGTAGTGAAAAGCTAATCCAATCAAAACTTACATAATTGAGATATGATGAACGTGCAATAAACTTAATGGTGACCAAATATCTTATAGAAAATAACTTAGCTTTCAGAACCATACAATCTAAATCCTTTAAAAATCTAATATATACATTAAATCCAACTACAAAGTCAATAACAATAAACAAAATAAAAGCATCAATGAACGAAGAAGCAGAAAGAATAGTAAAGGAAATTGTAGATAACAGTAAAATATGTATAATTGTGGACGCTTGGAAATCAGTAACCAATGAAAACGTTATTAATTTGGCAATAAAGAAAAGCAGTGATATTTCGTTTTTGGAATCCATTTATTTACATAAACGAGAAACATCAGAAAATATAGTGGAATTAATAATTCAAACATTAGTGAAGTATAAACTAGATATTAAAAACATTGTTGCTGTGAGTAGTGATAACAACTACACCATGAAAAAGATAAGTAGTATTTTAGAGAAAAAAATAAATAGACCTGTAGTAAAGTTTGGATGTTTAGCACACATCCTAAACTTAATCAGTAAAAAAGTATTCGAAATAGAGAAATACAAAAAAGTGATAGTCATGTGTAATGACATTATTCATAAGTTAAATAATAATCAAAAGATTAGAGAAACTATATATTCAATTATACAAAAAAAATATCCAAATACGCAAGGGTTGTGATACGAGATGGTCAAGCTATAGCGATGTATTTAGAAAAATATTACTCAATAAAGAAATTTTATTACAGATAAAATTATTAAAGGAAGAAGATATACAAGAAATTAAAGAATGCTACAAGATTGCAAAATATATTTCCACAAATATACACTTATTATGCAAAGATTCATCTACATTAAATGATGGTTTCAGAATATTGACCAAAATTAAAAGAAAGTTAATGAAAAGGTCATCAAGTGAAAAAGAACTTATTAAAGACATTATAAAAAAAGAGACTAGACATGCAAACTACAGCATTTTAGCTCTATATGAATTTTTAGACATAAACAGTAAACATAAATTTTCAGACATGGAGAAGGATAATATAAAAAGATATATATTATCTAAATTCAGCCCTATTTTAAATCAGAAAGCATTAAATGAGATTTATCATTTTGAAAGAAGAAAACCATACTGCAAAAAGTGCCCTTCAGATATATTTTCGAAAAAGATATCAACTAATATATGGTACAATATGTATGGAGTTTTTTACCCAAATGTTAAGAAGCTATATGATATTCTTTCAACTATTCCTGTCACAAGCTCATTTATTGAACGTTCATTTAGTATTGAGGGAATAGTTCATAATCATATTAGAAATAAATTACAGCTTAATACTATAAATAATATTTTAAGAATAAAATATGATTTATTAAAAGAAAAAAACAAAGAAAAAGATATAAATGAAGATGATAATGATATTAGTGAAGAAGAATATAATTTAGATGTGCTGAATGAAATTGATAACAATATAGTATATGACACTTTAGATTATCAATGTTCTGGTGATGAAGATGAAAGTTCTGGTAGTTCTAGCGATGAAGGTTTAAGTGATGAAAGTTCTAGTGATGAAGGTTTTAGTGATGAAGGATCTCAAAGCCCTTACTTTTAAGGCTATTATTATAATGAAATATTATTGTTTGTTATTGTTATAAGATAATAATACATAATTATGAAAAGAATAAATATTTTTATAGCGTTTAATATCCCTAAAATCGCACAAAATATAAAAATTCAAATAAAATAATTGAAAAGGGCAAATTGTACCCTTTTCTATTTTTAGATAGTATAAAGGACGCCCCTTTCAATTTTTGCCCGGGACATGCCCTTGTCCCGCCACTGCCCTGTCCCTTTATTATTCAACCCAGGTTCATTGATAATGATGTTGAATCAAATGGTAAAATATCATCATTTACTGATGTATTTTTTTGTTGATTAACAATAGGAGGAGGAGATGGTTGTTGCTGAGCTATTGGAGATGGTCGATATAATCTATTTCTCTGGAATGATGCTTGTAATTGTTGTTGTTGTGGTGAAATATGAGATGGAGTTGTAGTACCAGATGCAACAATCGAATGAGTTGGAGAGAATGGCTGAGTAGTTGGTGTAAATGGTTTATCAACAACAGGAATAGAAGGAGGTGTAAATTTATTTGAATTTCTTTCTTCTTTTGGAATTGTTTGTTGAGTTGGAGGAGTTTGTTGTGGTTGAGGTAAAGATGTTATTATTGGTGGTGGTGGAGCAGTAACTGAAGGATGTGGTGATTGAGGTTTTATCTCATTCTTCAAGTTTCTTAACTCTTTATGTATATCATCATCTAATGAAGAATCTGATGATATTGAAGTATTGCTTTTTGATTTATTTTTTGTTTCATTAATTCTGTTCTTTTGGGGTGTTGTTTGTTCCTTTAATTTAGCTAATTGATATTTATAATCATTTGAATCAGCGGATGAGCCAAGTGAGAAATTATCATCATCATTCTTATTCTTATTTATATATGATTCATCAAAATTCAATCTATCTTTTTCTAATGGATTTAATTTTCTACTCAACTTATTATCATCATTCTTAATTGTTGTATTATTTGGTTTTATTGGAGATAATAGTTGATTCTCTGATTCAAATAGATTCTTGAATTCTGAACTGAGTAGATTTCTATATAAATGAATAAATAATATGCAATATAATATATACGGATCAATATATGAACTCTCAGATGTAATTGTTGAACCATCAAACATTTCATCTTCATCTTTTCTTAACTCATCTATTACTTTCTTTGCTTCAATATATTTATTTGTCTTCTTTAATGAATCTTTCATTTCTTCATCAATTATTTCTGCTGGTCCTTTTATTGTATTGTCATTAAACTCTTGAAGATATTCAGATTGAACATTTTGAGGTAAAACTGTTTTGTTTTGGTTTGTAATAGTTTTTCTCATTGCCTGTAATTGTGTTTGCTTTAGGTGTATATCCTTTGGATCAATTGTTTCACTCTATAAGATATATATATCATTATAAATATTTAATACATCATCACTAATACTTAAATTATTCAATTCGTCTTTATACAACTCTGGATTTATTTGGTAATTCTTATTGATCGATTTGTCTTCATTCAATTCAAGCTCTAAGAATTTCTTTTCCATTTCTTTATCGATATATTCATCATTTAATAAATCATATGCTTCATTAATTCTAATAAATTACAATAATATACTAATAATAATACTCTGATGTTTGAATTGATTCTTCTTTCAATGTTTGAGTTTGTTGTTGTTGTTGTTGCTGAACAATTTGTACTGGTTTTTGTGAAGCAGCTAATCTCAATGACTCTCTTAATTCTTCATCTTCTTCATTCTTCTGTATTAATAAATAATAATAATAATAATTAATAATAATAATACAATTCTTATTTTGTTTTGTAATTCTTCAATTGTTTTCATTATATCATTATAATTCTTTTTATCTCTCTCTAACTCATCATTTGCTTTTTCTAACATCTTTATTTTATTATTCAACATCTTTATCTCATTCTCTAATTCAGCTATCTTCAATCTTAATTCTCTTATTTCCTTATCTTTATCATCTATTTCTTTGGTTTGTTTTTCTAAATTGGCTATTCTCATGTGACATTCATCTAGTAGTTTTTCCAATCCTTTTTTCTCTGTTTCTAATTCACTTATCTTCTTTTCTAGATCGATTATTTTCTTATTCTGCTCTTGTAATAGAGTATTCAAATCCTGTATTTCACTTTCTTTCTTTTGTAATAAAGGACCAATAATTGAAGCATCTTGTTCTAAAGAATTCTTCTATATAAAAAATAATATATATAATATATACTTGTTGTGATGGTGGTGATGTTTGATAACACGTATGAGGAGGATGACCAGTGGCTTGACGATGTTTGTCCAAATAATAATCGGACTTAAATACTTTTGGACAGCCACCACATTTTCTTGCAAATCCATCACCATATCGTGGATCACTTATTCCTCCTGCATTTGGAAAGTATCCTCTACTTTGTAACAATTTTTCATAGGTTCTAATTGTTTTTTCTTTTTGTTTTATTGTAATTTTACTTGTTTTTAAACGTTCATCATATTTTTTTAACTTGTGTGACATTTTGGTAAATACACTATAACATTCTCGTAATTTCTGCTCATATTCATCAATTTGCATGACCAAATTTTGTTGGCAGTATAACAGATATTCAACACCACATTGAAATATTAGAAATACCTTTAAAATATTATCTGGCGATGCACTATTTATTTGATCTATATCCATCTTAGCAAAAGCGATATGATCCAGAATATTCTCCATACTCTTCACATTTGATGTAGATATTAAATCACCTACATCATAATTATACACTTGTCTCCAATTTATCTGATTTGTTCTTAACTGGAAAGTAAAACTATTAATAACATAAATTACGTTTATACGCTTCATTGGGATGTGTATCCGAAAAATCTCTTATTGAGAAATTATCAATGTCTGAGTTATCTTCTAGTCTATTTTATAATAACTTGAAAATAAAATACTCTACAGATAAATCAACAGAAATATCGTCTTTACCCTCTTCATACTGATCCATTTTTAAATTTTTATAATACAAGCTTGATTACTTCAAACCGAATTGTTTTTCTTTTTTCTTTTTTTCAATTAACAACAAATAACATAGAAATGAAAGTAAATATAATAATATATCATAATTCAATATCTTATCTATCCAAATATCTGATTTTAGAAATACATAAGTATAAACATAAAATCATCACAAATATGGCAATTAATTGATAACCAACAAAATTCCATAACAAATCATATCTTATTCCATAAAAATCAATGAAATATTCATGAATTGTCAAAGTAATATTACCTTCAATACGAACAGTTGGACAAGCAGCTTTATTTGTTTCAAAATTATCACATTTGAACTGATTAATAGTTGCTGCTTGTATTGCATACATTGTTGGATTTACCCAAAATAACCATTTCCATGGAGCTTTCAATGTACTGTATGGAGTTAAAAATCCAGATATTGTCATTAACATACTCAATAACATTCCTGTTACTGTAGCAGCAACACCATCACTTTGAAATAAATATGAGAAACATTGAGCTAATACTGAACAAAACATAAACCATTCAAATGTCACTAAGAATTGTATTAATACTTTCTTTATATCACCATCCAAGCCAACCATTGGATAGAATATCAGATTGAATACCAATGATATTATGAATATGTAAACTGCTTCAACAAATACAATAGAAAACAAATGTGCAAATGGATGATATGTTTTCATTGCATCTTCTCTATAAAACATCATTCTTGATGTCATAAGAAATTCTAAAACAGGAAACATCACATCCATTCCACTTGACATCATGTTTATACTTATTCCAGCAAATTTACTTTGAAGTCCACCTTGATTACTTTCATCTACTTGAAAATACACAACACTAACAGCAAATATAACCATGAAGATTTCTTCAAATCTTGCCAAATTAAAATCAAGTTTTCTCCAATTCATTCGGAAATTTCTTTTAGTTACTTCATAGATTTGTTTGAATATTGAAACTGAATATTTGGATTTTGATTTGACTGATGGTTGATCAGAATTCTTTATCTCGTTTATTATTTTCAAATTATCTTCATACAATTTGCTTTTCATATAATAATTACCAAATTGAATGGTATTTTTACCATCTACACCAGCACCTGTTACTTCTAACATCCAACTAGCTGGATTTTCATTCTCTTTAATCTTTGGAACATTTTCTATCTCACTTACATATTCTACCACTTTTGAACCATGTTCACCTAATGGACCTAAATAAACTACTTTTCCACCTCTTTCTAATAACAATACATCACTAAATAATTCAAATATTTCATAAGATGGTTGATGGATTGTACAAATTATACTTCTTCCACATTCACCTATCTTCTGCAACATCTTACATACTAATAAAGCTGATGAACTATCTAATCCAGTTGTTGGTTCATCTAAGAATAATATTGATGGATTAGCTGCTAATTCTATTCCAATCATTACCAATTTTCTTATACCCATTGGCAAACCATTCTCTTTTGTTCCTATCATCATATTCTTATATTCACTTAATCCTAATAATTCGATTGTTTCATCTACATACTTCACTATCACACTATCTTTAGGATTTCCTGGATATCTTAATCTTGCATTAAACATCAATGCATCTTTGACTGTCTCAGTTTCAGGTAATGTATCTTGTTGTTCTACATATCCACTTAACATACACAAATCATTGGTTTTATATTCTTTACCATTCAATAAGAACTTACCTTCTATTTTTCCTTGTGTTTTTCTGTTTGCTAATACATCCAATAATGTTGTTTTACCAGCACCACTTGCTCCCATTAAAGCAGTCATACTGTGAGCTCTTACAAATCCACTTACATCATTCAATAACACTTTATCTACTTTTCTTTTTGTTATAGGATCTTTTACTCTTACACTGTATTTGACATGTTCAAATGTAAAATCTACATTCCTTATTGGATTATCAAGTGAACTAGTTGTCTTTTCATTCATATGTTTCTTCAATTTTTCTATCTTTTTCACTGAATCTTTGTCTACTGTTTTACTTGGATAGAATGGATCATATTGAAAGAAATGAACTACTATTACTTGACATATTACAAAGAAGATATGTTCACATAACATGATTATCAATGAATACCATATTTCACTTCTTTCTGTTGGAAAATCAAATGCTCCAAGATATATCTCAGATTCTTCTTTTGTATACTTATTACTTGCAAATTCATTTATTAATTGACATTTTGTCATATGAGCAAGCGGACTGAAATAATAGAATTCAATTAACCATATTGGAATACTCTTTCTGGTTATGCTAAAACCGTTAAACACATTCATAATAAAACTAATTACTGGTAAAACTGCGCTTAATCCACCCATTGTTTCACACAGATAAACAAATATTCCAAAACATGATAAAAATGTAACATAACCAAGAAATAAAGATAATATGTAGATGAAATAATATTCACCATTATTATCAAATGAAAATCCCATCATTGAATAGATTATTGTACCAAATAACATTGTTTCTATGAATTGAATCAGATAATTGCTCAGAACATAACTGATTATATAAGCACTACTACTATAATAACCTTGTTTCAATTGTTTATATAACGGTGGTTTACTAAAGAATGCTGGGTATATTACAGCCATAGAACCATTTACCAATGTAGAAAGAGCCATAAATATCCCTCCTGTTTTAGATATAAAATCATCTTTATCAAGTCCAAAGAATATCCAACCAAGTAATACACCAGCTATCATTTGTTGAACTATTCTTCCTACAATTACACCAGGATTCTTGTATATATTCTTACAGTGATAATTGAACAAATAACATAACTGTTGAATGTAAGACATTGTATGTTTTTGATGAAACATTAAATCATTATAATTATTGTGAATTTCTTTGGATGGAATTGTTTCTTCATTTACTTCTCTTTCAATCTTTTCAAAACTTTCACTCTTATGATATAACTCAACCATTGACTTTGTATCAACATTCACACTTTCATCTTTTCGAAATGATAATCTTGATTCTTCTTTTCCCATATCTGATAAAAATGAAGCAATATCTTTATTATTTGGAATATTATAGCCAATTGAATTGAAATAATTCATAATACACTCTTCATTTGATGATCCACCATAAATTATCTCACCTTCACTCAGTATAATCACATTATCAAACAGTTTTATTACCTCTGGATCTGGCTGTAATAAGTGACATACTAAAATTCCTTCAAATATCTTTACCCATTGATTTAGGAATTTACATATGTCATAGGTTACTGCACTATCTAAACCAGTACTAACTTTATCCAATAACAATATTCTGGCTGGACTAGCTAATGCCTCACCTAATGTAACTCTTTTCTTTTCACCTCCACTAATACCTCGAATCATTTCATCACCAACTACTGTATTTTCACAGATATTCAATCCCAACTTTTCTATCAACAGTTTGGTTTTATTACTCACATCAGCTTCTAATCTGTAATGGCCTTTCTTTGATAGATTACCTTTACCATTCAAACAATGAACTGCAAAGTCGAATGTTTCTTTCACAGTCAAATTGCCCAATTGAATGTCATTTTGACCACAGAAACTACACAATTTCTTCCAGTTCAAACTCTCGATTGGCTTACCATCGCATTTCACACTTCCTGTGTGTTTACTGGATGGAATATAACCTGCCAATGCCTTTAAGAACGATGTAGTACCAGAAGAAGGAGGGCCAAATACCTAATTGCTTATAAGTATGTTTTATACTAACGTTGATGAACTAGACTTGAAGTGATAAGTCACATCCTTAAGAACCACTTGATTTTTCTTACTCGATAAACCTAATCCATCCACTACTTGACTGTAAACTCCAGTAACGATATTTGGAATGTTTTCATACTCTTTTTTGACCTTCTTAACCTCATAAGTGTAGTTTTTAACTACAAGATCGACTTTTGGCAAGTCTGGGAGGTAGGTTTTTAACTCCTTCACATATTTCTCATATTCTGACACCTCTTCAACTATTATATCTGTTTGAGATATACCTACAGGTAGTTGTTGATTAATACTCATGATTAATTCAATGATTAAGTGAAATCTATTGGATGTAACTATAATTTAATATGATTCGATAATTAGGATTCGTTTTTTTAGTATTTTTTTTTATTTTTAGGGCATTTTTAAAAACTTAACACCATAATTTAATTAGTCATACCATAATAGTAATTTAATAAAAATTTTATTATATAAGAAGCTCATCTTGACGAAATTGATAAAAATTTAAAATAACTCTCTAATATTCCTTGTGATTCTTTCTTTATTCTGATATATAGTTGTACTGCTATATAATTGAAAATGGTCTAAAAGCATTTCTAATTGTTAGATTTTAGTGTAATATGTTTTGCAAGTTTTAGTATTATGATGGTTTAATGCAATATTGAACAAGGATATTATGTTATTTTGAAAGAATTAAATCAAACTTTAGTAATCGACAACTTTGCATTACCGATTTTAGTAGTAAATATGTTATAATATTATATATATAATTCAGAAAAGGTGTTTTTATCAGTTTATATTACTTGTATCAAAAGATATTAAAAATTGAAATATTCTAAAAACGAATATATTTTTGAAATGCTTTATTTTCTTGATAGTTTCTTATGATATTATTTACAGTGAATAATTTGTTAGTTTTTCTATCAACAATACAATCAAATATTAAAAATTAAAGGCAAAATAATTAACTTCTTTTCATTATCATTTCTTTTACCTCTTTCATCTTCTTCTCATTCTTAATTAATTTATCAACCTTCACTTTTAACTTTATTAAATTCTCATCATCACTTTTTATTTTCAAACCATCTGAAATACACTCCAAAGAGTCTTTTAATTCATTCATTGAATATAAACAATATGCTTTTCTATAATAACTCTTTATATGATTCTTATCATATTTCAAAGCTTCATTTGAATCATTAATACACTTTATAAATAATTCCAAACATTTATTCTTATTGTCTTTTGTTATTTTGTTAAAATCTTCTTTTTCAGCTAATTTTAAATAACACATAGCACGATTTGCATAGTAATTACCACTATTATATATATAAATAAAATAAAATAAATAAATACTTGGATGAATCAAATTCAATTGCTTTTGTATATTGATTAATAGCTTCTTTATAATTTCTATTATTAAATAATTCATTGCCTTTCTCTTTAGCTGATTCTGCGTTCTGTTTCTTCTCCTTTTTCACTTTTTCTTCTTCACTTTTAATATCAATTGTACTTTCATAATTCACAATGTTATTCATATTCTCTTCAGCAATTGGAAATCTGCTAAAATCATCATATAATTTTTGTGCCAATTCTTTTTCATCTTTTTCTTTTCCTTCTTTTTCACTCCAATCTTTAATTGCATCTAATAATTTCTTTGATAAATTCAATTTTTGATCTTTGGAATATAACAATCTTACCCAACTTAACCAAAATGCTAAAATCTATTTAAATAATAAATAATATAATAATACTTGTAAACAGAAAAAAGAACCACCTGGGAATGGACAATCAATATTACTGATCAAATTATTCAAAAAACTTGTTTCACTTAATTTCAATAATTCTATATGAATTGGTCTATCAATTGGATCTGGTGGAACTTTAAACCAATCATATTCAGTACTGTCTGTTATATGTATAAATGTATCTATTGCTTCACTTCGTAGATATACATTTGAATCGATTAATAAATTTGATAATGAGATTAAACCACCTGCTTTTATAAATGATTTGACCAATTTCCAATTATTTACGTGTTTTAAGTATAATGTTGCTAGAAATGGTATTTGTACTAATCTTTGAGGTAATTCTGATAGGATTTTCTCATCTTCCTCTTTATTTCCTGTTGAAGATGGTAATTCTGGTGAAGAGATTAGAATTGGATAGTAATCCATATCCTCTTCATCAGGGAAAAACATCATATGTCTTACACGATCTGGCGTCATCTTTGTCATTATACTAAACTCAATTTCTTTGCATTTTGGATTTTCATATTCCTTTACTAATCTCTATAAATTATCACCAAATAATATTTTGGTTATACATTAAGAATTTTTCTTGCTACCTCTGGATCTGGTATACCTTTCTCTAAATCTTGTAATAATAAGATAAACCTACATCTTTTACTAATATAATATACTTATCCTTTAATTCTGCAAGAGCATTTGTAGCATTTACTCTTTCTGTGAAGTTAGAACTCATTTTTAAAAACGGATGAAACGAATTTAATTTTTAAATTAATCAAGCTGTTTTAAAATTGCTTGACATTCTTTTTTTCTTAATTTTCAGCTTATCCAAATGGTTAGACTTAATTTAGCTCGTTTTGAACCAACACAATGTCAAATATTTCGAAAAACATTAATGCGGTATTATTATAATTGTTACTCTTTGATTTAGTCGATATAAACAATATGTGGAAAGTACAATAGTGTGGCATAAAACTAGATGGTTGATTCTATTTATTTTAATGTCATTTTACTATTTAAGGGTTTGGTATCTTGGAAGTTTTGTTCTTATAACTTATGGATTGACTATATTCGTTTTTATGCAATTTGTTGATTTTATATCACCTTATGTATTATTGTTTTTAATTCTATTTTCCTTAGGAAGATTACTCAGATGAAAACACCTTACCAATTGCTGAAGGTGAATTAAGGCCTTTCACTAGGAAACTTCCAGAATTTCAATTTTGGTATAACGTTTTGCTAGGTGTAATACTTTGTTCTTTTCTTACATGTTTTAAATTTATTGATATTCCTGCTGACAAGAGAATATTAATCCCTTTTGCTATTGTATTATATATTATATATTATTATTATTATATATAATAGATTGTAATTATATTGGCCTTGAAAGATAGAATTAATAATATGATCAAATATCGTTATTTGCCATGGAGAACAGCTTCTAAAGATAAAAAGTCCAATACAACCGCTAATACATCGTCAGTAGATAATACAGGTCATGCTGATTGAAGTAAGTAGATTATTAACCTTTTTTTTTTATTTTTACTATTCAATTACGGTTTTAATGTTATTATTATTATTTAATCTTGTGTATGTATTTGGATGAACAAAAAAAATATGAAAAAAAATACAAATGATTATTAATTTTCTCTAACAACAATAACTTCACTGCTACCTCTCTTCACATCATCATCATACTTTAAACATGGATACTGTACAATACCATAATATATGAAAAGCCCTAGAACCAATACAACTAAACCTAACAACTGAATAAAACTCATATAAGTAAATCCTTCTAAGTATTTCTTGCCACTAATATAATAAACCAAAGCAGCAGCAATCCAAACTGAAAAATTCAATGTTGGTTCTATTGTATTTCTTGCTACACAATTTGCATACTATTTTCATGATAATAAAAACAATAATACTTTAGTGATGTTAATAGCAGATCCATTTACACCTAAAAACAATACAATCAATGCAATGATAATAACAAACAATGTCCAACTATGTGATAACATATATAAACTATCAATAGTATCTTCATGAATACCAGGAGTATTAGGCATGATCTGAGCTATCGGCATACAAACACAAGTGACAAGTATTAAACCCCAAATACCTTCACAACCAACTAAAAATGTAGAATCAACTTCTACTCCTTGTAATAAATACTCATCAATAACACTTTGACATGCAGCGATAAATTGACCAACAATTACAAGCGAGAAACCTAACACTTGATAGCCAACTGAATATGAATCTGTTGTTTTACCATCTAATGATGTAAAGAGTTAAAATTAAAGAATTCTATTGTTGAATAATATTAATAAAATGAAAAAATGATATGATAATCCAGCAATAATAAGTGCAAGACATACAGTAAATATACCAACCCATTCATATCCTTACAAAAAGAAGAATAATTAAAGAAAAATAACATCAAAATTTTAAAATGATATTTTTAGATTCTTCTTTAATGAGTACATTCTAATTAATCCTGAAAAAATAACAATTGATCCACGAGCCATTTGCCACATAGATACTCTAATCCATACTAACCCACAATACATACAAAATGTTGCAGAACAATCACATATTGCTGGAGGCATGCAATATAACATTGTTTTGCACAGTGAAAAATCTCCAGCTCTATACATATTTTTAGTAATAAAACTATCAATACGGCAAAATCTTTTCATGGTTTATCTTCTTTTTTATCTAACGAATAAAATAATACAATATTTTTATACTAAGTAGTATGCAAAAGCAATTGACATGCCTGCAAACATCATCCAAGTATTAAACCATGGTTTTTCGAAATCATGAGGTTCTGTGCCTGGTCTTCCTACAACTTTAATTTGGTAGCTAGATATTGTAAATAATATAATCAAAATACATCAACTTGCTAAGTAGAAGATTGATTGTTCCACAAACCAGAAACGTAGAAGCACTGATGATCAATTTTATGTTTTTCTGTCTTTTAGTCAACTCTGGCTCTTGTGATACCAATGGAATTTGCTGTGATTCACTCATGAAAAAAAGAGACACAAATAAAATATAATCTGCTAAAGTTTCTCTGTTGTATTTAAAATGGAATGGTATGAGTGTGGTAATAGTAATGAATGTTTTTTGATGTATAAAGAAGTAGTAATCAAAGAAATTGGTTTATATCAAACATAATTTTGTCTATTCAGTATTTAACAAAGTAGATATGTGCAATTAAACACTTGATATGTATTTTTATTGTCAATTAAATGATGATTAAATAAAATAAATATATAAGCTTGATTCCTGTTTGAGAATAAAGATAATGTTTTCTTCGGATTTAAAAGGCCTATTGTACAAATGCTATCTTCAAAAGAGAAAGAATTTGGCATCTACCATATTGATAATAGTATATTGTGTGTTTACTGTAGATTTTTCCCATATTTTTTATGTTTACTACATTGTCTACGACTGGTCAAAGTGGACAACAGAAAAGTGACACAAAAGCGTATGACATAATTTTTAAACATCTACTAGTTACGATACTTGTATAGAGTCAAATATTAAAGCTTTTGGTGATACACCTATGCATTTTAATTATGAAAGGAAAAAAATAGCTCTTATAAGTTCAAACACAGAATTGAAGAAACAATTTCTGAAAGATATGGATAACTTATATCCTGGATTTAATATTAGTAATATTTTTGATGATAAAGAGGAAATTGAAAAATATAAAATATTTAATATACCAAAATTCAGTGATATTGTTGAAGATTTCAACAATGTAAAAGAAGTTAAGAATTATGTTAAGAAATCAGATTACACACAACATAATCAATTAGAATATGGCATTGTATTAACTTCGGGATCACCAAATTGGCAGTATCATATAATTACTAATATTTCTGAATTAACACTGAAAACATTAGCTGCATCATAGTATGGCCATATATATTATATTCTCTATAATAATAATAATTAGTTATATGGATAATGAAATGAAAAACGTTGATAAGAACTCAATTGAGAGAATGAGAATGACAGAATATGATCCATATGTGATAGGTGGAATGTACAATGAAGAATATCGAAAATTAAAATCAAAATGTCCATATTTTTCAACACCAGGTGTTTTAACAATTCATTCGTTAATATCCAAGTATATTATCAATCAGTCATTACCACTTCCAGAAGATGATACTAAGTTGATTTATCGTTATAAATGGTCATACTATTTAAAAGACGATTATGTATATTGATAATTATTATTATTTAGCGTGATGAATTAAATGAAATGATAAGTATGGCATATTTAAACAATGAAACTAGAACAATTAATGAAATAAAGAAATATCTTAAAGGTGAATATTATTCTCCACAAAATGTGAAGTTTATACCATTTCCAACAAGAGAATATGTGATAGGAAGTAGTTTTGATATATTCAGAAGTCAAGTATTTTCATTGTTAATAATGTTGATGTATAAATATATTTAATAATAATAATAATATATAGATTTCCGCAAATATTCGAATTAACAGAAGTAGTTCAAGAAAAAGAAAAGAAATTTAAAATCTATTTTATACAGATGGGTGTTTCTCATTTTAGTTATGTTATGTCATGGTTAATTACTTATTCAATTTTCAGCTTTATTTCTACATTTTGTGTGTCTTATATATTATCTACTAGTTTTACTCATTCTTCATTGTATATTATAGTAATTCCAATGATATTTTATGGTTTTGCGAATGTATCAATGACTTATGCAATTTCAACTTTATTCAAAAAGTATTATCTATATATAATTATCTATTTCAATAGTCCAAAGTATGCAAACATGTTTGGCATGATATTATTATTGCTCCTCACTGAACCAACTGGTGCATTTCATTACAACGGATTATATAATTTACTTTCAATAATAATGCCATCTATTTCATTCATTTCTTTATTAGATCATATGATTGAATGTGAAAGCAATAATATTAATTTGGCATTCACTGCTGATGTGATATATATAATAATTGGATCAATAGTTAGTTTTATACTTTATACTTTATTATCGTTCTTTTTAGATATGGTAATACCTGGTCAATATGGAAATACTGTTTCACCATTAAATGCATTAAGAAGAATAAAAGATTGGATTACTTCTGTATAATTATATTTTATATTTTATTATTATTATTATTATATAAATAGCGTCATATTACGAAGATCTATTGATTATGAATTACTAAGACATGATGCAGAAGCGGAAATGGTTAATATTAGCATATCAGATAATAATAAAGCAAATCCTTTCATTGAACCACCAACAGATTCACAATTGGAACAAAGACTATTTCATAAAACAATATTACTGAATAATATTACCAAAATATATAAAAATAGAAATATAGTTACACTTGCTGTAGATGATTTTAACTTTGAGTTTTATGAAGATCAGATATTTGTATTATTAGGACATAATGGAGCTGGTAAAACTACTCTATTCAATATTTTAGATGGTTTTATTCCACAAACAAGTAATATTATATATTATTATTATTATTATATAGGTGGCAGTTGTGACGTTTTAGGTTTTAATCTCAATACAGATTATGATAAAATCAGTCAAATGACAGGTGTTTGTTTACAGGAAGATGTTTTATATGAACAGTTTGATGTTATTGAAATGTTGAGATTGTTTGCCATTATTAAGAGAATAAATGCAAATGAAAGAGATCTAGTAGTTCAATCATGTTTAAATCAATTCAATTTGAATAGACAACAAAATACAAAATGTAAAGATTTATCAGGTGGAGAAGTATGATTATTATTATTATTATATAAATAGAAACGTAAATTAAGTGTAGCAATTGCTTTAATGGGTAATTCAAAGATAATATATTTAGATGAACCAACCAGTGGAATGGATCCACACAGTCGAAGAATATTATGGAATCTTCTACAAGAATATAAACACAATAAAATCATTATTTTAACTACTCATTCAATGGAAGAAGCTGATTTAATTGGAGATAGAATTGGTATAATGGATAATGGAAGATTAATATGTTGTGGATCTTCACAGTTTTTAAAGGAAAAATATAATGTCGGTTATACATTAACCGTTGATATAGAGAATAGAGATAGTTTTCAATTAATTATTGATTATTTAAAAGATAATGTATTTCATTGTAATTATATTATATTATAGTTACCTAATTCATTTATTAAATCTGATGATATAACAATATCAATTCAAATACCATTTACTGAACAATCAAAAATTCCTGATTTATTAGACCATTTTGATGATTTGAAGTTGAAAAAGAAGATATTATCATATGGAATATCAGTTACAACAATGGAACAAGTGTTTTTAAACTCAAGACATGTATAATTTTATAAAAATTATCTATTTCTCTCTATTTAATAGGATATGTTGTATAAATCCCAAGAAGAATCAAGTAGACAGATTGTTCAACATAATAATGCTGAAGTAATTAATACAGCTAGTACAGCTAGTACAGCTAATACTGTATTACCACAATTAGTGTCAAACAAACTAAAAACAACAAGAGAAATAAGTATTTTGTTATATAAAAGATTCATGTATATATAAAATATATCAATTATAATATTCTATAAATAGTCAATTTATTCATGATTATAATACAATATATGTTCAATATATTCTTCCAATAATAATGGTTGGAACAAGTTCAATATTCTTCTTATTGCCATCAATGATAATGGGTGGAAGTGATAATGGTTCATCAGTTAGAGTTTCTACATCTTATTACAATCCAAGTGTAAGTAATAGTTCTATAAGACAAAATGCATTATTTCCATATTCTTATGTTAATTCATTAAGATCAAATAATTATAGAAATGATGATGATTTAATCTCCTATATTCCTAATTCAGTATTTATATGTATTTTTACGTATTTTGCCAAATAGGCAATTCCTGAAGAAGTGAATTTGTCATATTATTTTGATGACTTAAATAATATTGAAGATTGTGGTAGTTATGTATATATTTATATTTTCTAAAAAGTATTTATGTAAATAGAAACCAATCCCTGAATCAACAAAGAATTTAATGTCAATGTCAAACTATCTATTAAAGCAAACAAAAACAACAGAATCCTCGAGATATGGAAGTGTTTTAATAGATATGAAAGATGATATATCATATACAATATATTTCAATTCAACTTCAACTTTATCTCCACTTATTTATAACAATATAATGACAGAAGCATTAGCCAATTATTATCATCCTGAAGTAAAAACAACGGTCAAATTCAATTATGATACATTTCCAGTAACAAAAACATTTTTAGAATCAACAATGATGTTTTTGATAATTTTTCCAACATTTATGTTGCTTTCAGCTTTGATTGATATATTTCCATTTAATATTAATTTCATAATTAAAGAAAAAGCTGATCATTTGAGAGAATATTTCTATATTACTGGAATTAGGCCAGTTGTGTATTGGATTTCTACAATTATATGGGATTCTGTTCCATTCTTATTTACGTATTATATATATATATATACTAATATGTTTATAGAGCAATTGAATTGATTCTATTAGGTTTTATAATTGGTATTGATTCAATCACTTCCAATGCTGGAGTTATCTTCTTATTCTTCGTTGGTTATACACTCTCTAATGAAGCTTTGTGCTATTTAATCAGTTACAAATTCGATAATCCTGAAAAAGCTCAAATGGCAGTTTTTTATATCAACTTTCCAATGATAATTGGTGCATTAGTTGGTTATTATTTATCATTATTACCATCAACATGTAATGCAATGATTTATATTTCTTATGTTTTAAATATTATGCCTTCATACGCCTTTGCTAGAGGTATAACGAATGTTATTGGATATGATTATCTTGATTATATGTTGAATTATTGTTCTATTGTTAATACAGGTAAAACAAAATATGTGATTGATTCAGTTTGGAATTGGAATGCAACAGGTGAATATTTGTTTTATTTATTCATATCTTTTGCTTTATTTTTATTTATATTATCAATTGTTAATACTATTCATGTATATATATATAATTATATATTGCTATAGTGTGCAAAAGATGGAGATATTAATAGCTTTAAAGCTCCAATCATTGATGCAGATATCACTGATGAAGAAGTTAGAGTAAATGGTCAAGGTATAATATATCTATATATATATACTTTATTATAGATTGTGATGATACTATCAAATTCCAACATATTCGTAAAGTCTACAACAAAAAGACAGTTGCATTAGAAGATCTTTCATTTGGTATTAAAAAGGGAGAATGTTTTGGATTATTAGGTGTTAATGGTGCTGGTAAGACAACTTTATTAAGAATAATGACAAAAGTAATCAAACAAACTCAAGGTGAAGGATATATCAATAATCATCCATTTAGTGGAAATATTAATGATTATATTAGACAATGCGGTTATTGTCCACAGAATGAGTTAATTATTCCTCATTTTAATGTAAAACAGCATTTATATTTCTACTGTAATTTGAAGGGAATTTTAAAAAGTGTGGTGAATGGTTATGTGGAAGAATTGTTAAATGTATTTCATTTGAAACAGTATGAAAAACAAGAGGCTGATAAGCTAAGTGGAGGTAATAAAAGAAAATTGTCTTTAGCAATATCTTTAATAGGAAATCCATCACTTTTGATATTAGATGAACCTTCAACAGGAATTGATCCTGAAAGTCGAAGATATTTGTGGGATTTAATCTCTACTATGTGCAAGAAACAAAGATCCAGTACTGTTTTATTAACTACACATTCATTGGAAGAAGCAGAATCTTTGTGTGATAGAATATCTATCTTAGTGAAAGGTGAGTTG
This sequence comes from Proteromonas lacertae, assembly GCA_002245135.1. Taxonomy (NCBI): domain Eukaryota; class Bigyra; order Opalinata; family Proteromonadidae; genus Proteromonas; species Proteromonas lacertae. Next base: position 46,504 of record NGBS01000027.1, read on the forward strand.
AAATGCATTGGTGGAATTCAACATATTAAATCGAAGTATGGTCAATCTTATAAGATCGATATTAAGATGATGCCTCCAACCATTGAAGAATATACTCCATTATTAAATAGATTAAGTTTTTTTACTCAAATTGATCAGTCAAACCTACTTGAAGCTTGTGAAGCTTTGGGAAATAATAGTAGGTTTAGTAATATATCTGCTGATAAAAAAGGACTGTTTAGATATTTATTTGATAGAGGATTTATGACTCCAATGGAGTTTATTGAGTGCTGGATGTTTGCTAATGCATCTGTTGTGATTTCTAGTTTTATTCAATCTATTAATCAGAATATTGTAGCTGTTTAGTATGAAAATGCCAATATTTACCTTTGAGATCAAAGAGAATATTGCGTTAGGTAATTTGTTCAGAATTCTTCAGGAAAAGAAAGATCAATATAGAATTGCTAGTTATTCTATCTATCAAGCATCTTTAGAACAAATATTTAATCAATTTGCCTGTGAAGATCCTGATGAAACTAGTTAATAGTTGTATTACCTCATTAATAATAAAAAGTATAATTATTATAAGTGTTTATACCTCTTGATATACTACTGTCTTCATAAATTACTCCTGAATCACAAAATCTTCTTATACATTAAATACACAAAAATACACAGTATTTTCTTATTTATTTCTTCTTCTAAATGTCAGCTTCTGCTTCAGAAGTATTCATTTTGATATATTTAATTAGGTTGAAATAAGGGATACTTCACCTCTAGCAGTTATTTTCAAGCCTACATGGTATTTATAGATATTTATTTTATAGGGCTGAAATTCAAAGACTTTTAAACCAACAACCACCTATTTCAGATTATGAAATTCCAAAATTAGATAAATTAGTGAATGATATGTTGAAACAGCTTGATAATGAAGAAAACTATGTAACAAATGAAACCCAATGTACCAAATATTTCAATGTCAGGCATATATTTGATACATGGTGTTTGTATGCTCAAAATAATGTATTTACTCAATCCTTATTATAATTAGAGAAGAGTAAGAAAAGTCTTCCTTTATGCTATTCGTCACGTTATTTTACTTAAGCATCACCCCTTCTTATTCGAAAATATCGATCCTTTAATCGATTTGATTAATCATCTTAATAACGAGAATCTAGATGAAGAAACACTATCAAGATATCTTCTACTTGTATATGGAATATGTCAAGTATTTGTATCTCAACCTGCAAATATTAAAGACTTTATGAAAGATAATAATTTATGTTTTTATGATAAGATAGTTAAAGATTTGTATATTTTTCATATTTATTTTATTATAAATAATAGTACAACTATATCAAAGAATTCAGTTCAATCAATTATCACAGATATATTCCATTCAATTTTATCAATAGCATCTGAAGATATATTCAAGTTCCTAAATGAGAAACATTTTGAAGAATTAATTATCGGTGAGTTTATAACAAAATATAAAGAATCTGGAAGTCCACTGATCAACGATACAGATATCAGTTTCCACTATCAATTAAACAATATGATTGTATTAATTGAATCACTTGAAAATAACTTCATTTCAGATAATGAAATGATATTGTCATTAAAAAATAATATTTTAAATTTAATTAAAACTAGATTCATTTCAGAGATTTTTACTAATAAATTATTAAAAGGAAGTGAGAACGAAATATGTAAAATATTATCTCACTTAACTCAAATCGTACAATATTGTGAAGAAACCCATCCAAATTCATTATTTACTGACTTATTTATAAGTTATGTAATAGACGAAGAATTCATTGATGATGGTAAGGATAATAACTTAACCGTCTCTCAATTAATAATGAATAAATTATATTCAGTTTCCAGTAATGTTGTGGTATATACTATATCACTATATGATACATTATTTTCATTGAAAAACACTAAAGTATTGAATTACTTAATTTATGATTATATAAAAGATCAAAGTTATAGGAAATCAATGAAAGAATCACCATCTTCACAAATATATACTGAATTATCTCCTTCTAAAAGAATAGAAAGTAAATTAAATGAATATAACAGTCTATTTCCTCAATCTCCAAAACCAACAAGGAAATATATTGATGATAGTCAATCGAAAGTGATTAGTAATTGTGAATTACCTGATATTGAAGCTAGTCAACAACTATCATTTACATTTGATGAAAGTAATGAAGATTTATTTAAAACACCCACCAAAAATAATAATAATAACTCAAATATAATAGAAAAAGAATTCATTGAAGGTCCATTTTTAACTGCAATTTATACTTTATTAGAATCATTTTATAATAATACTCAAGAAGTTAATTTCAATATAACTGGATTATTTATAACATTAATTCAATATGGTGATTTTATTATGAATGATTATTTCTTTAATTTTGATTATGAAAAAGAGTTTAAGAATAACAGTCGTTGTTTTCTATCAATAATCAGTAAATTATGGAATGAAGGTTTGAATTATATAACAAATACCAATAAAACTCATCAAACATTGGAATATACAAGAAAATTACTTGGAACTTATGATGATGATGATGAAGATGAAGATGATAATAACAAACAAAAAGGAAGTAAGAAGTTGATGTTGGAGAATGTGTATAACGATGAGTATGAAGAACAGTTCTTTAAGTCGTATGTTGTGTTAGAAGAGTATTTGAAGGAAATAAGTGCTTATGTTTATGCTAAAGAGTGGAAAGATACAATTTTATTCCAATCGCAGAGTTAATCATCTTTACATTTTGGTTATTGTTTATTGTTTATATATATTGTTCTATTTTAAAAATTGACTAATATATAAATCAGAAATAATAATGAAATTCTATATTGTATTATAAGTTATCCATGACTAAATCAGTCAATCTCTTTCCAAATAGTTCACTTAAAGCTTCACGAACTTCAGTAAAACTACATTGTATTAATTTCACTAAATAACTCCATATCCATCTAATTGTCTTCTTAAACTATTCAAAAAATATATAAAAATAAATATAATAAATACATCAACATCATCTAAATCTTCTAATATTAATATTTGATTTCTAACAACTGCTGTATATGATAATACTTCTCTTCCTACTTCACTATCCATATCTTGTTTACTTTCTACTAATAACCTATGCTTAGTTAAGTAATTATCTAATATAATAATCATTGTAGATTTATATTTATTATAACTATTATCTTTGATGTTTTGACTTACACCTTCTTTACAGATTAAAGCGATATAGGAACTTAATATCATATTATAACCAGTAGTTTCTTGTTTTAGTAAATTGGGAACTTTTGTCATTTTCATTGCTTTAGATAAACCAGCTAAACCCAAATGTTTTCTCAATAAGAAATTATCATTGAATTTTTCTGCCATTTTTGTACTCTTCATTTAAACATTTGAAAAATTCATCTAAGACTTCTTTACTCAATTTTTCACCATATACTGAAATAATCTATTCAAATATAATATATATATATAATTATATATACATCATAGGTTGTTTTCAATAATTCTAATTGAACTAAACATTTAGTAACAACTCTTGTTGGTACAAATGGTAATTGATTGAATTCTTCATCTTCCTGTAATTCTTTCTCTTCTTCTACACTTAATAATAGTGTTGGATTTAATGGGAAATAACCTAAACCATAGTCAAATTGTACAATAACCATATTATCTTCTCTTACTTCTAACACTTTACCATTCATAAAGTATGGAACATTAACTACTGATCCTGCTGGTAATAAAGCAACTTCACTTCCTATTGTCAATCTTCCTCTAGTTGGAATTGATTCTGATTTTGATTCTGCTCTTGTTTCTACTTCAGCTTCTTCTTTTATTTCTTTTACCCTTTCATTCTCAACTTCTTTTTCTTTCTCTTCATTCTTTCTTTTTTCTATTTCATCATCACTTTCTACATTCTCTTCATCACTCTCTTCACCATCTTTCTTCTTTGAATCTTTCTCTTCAGGTTTGGATTCTGTTTTGGGTGTGGTTTTTGCAGATACATCAGCATTATCTTCTACTTCTTCATTATTACCTTCTGGTTTATTTTGATTTTCACTTTGTAATTTCTTTCTTATTTCAGCTACTTTTTCTTTTTGTTTCATTAAATTGGATGTATCTAATAATTCTATTGGCATATTATCACTGTAAAACTTCACAATTCTATCTTTCACTAACTCCCAACCAGCTTCATCAAAATATCTACCTGCTGCATTAACGAATCTTTTTACACCAGCAACACCATTAATAGCCAAAGATTGAACCTTTTGAGAAACACAATAATTGAACAAATCGAATAAATCAGGTAATAAAAACACAAACTTCTCAAACCTATTGACAAATATATCCACTACATGATTCAATGCAACTAATGCTGAAGTATGTAACCAACAATCTTCTTGTTCTAATAAAGCTTCATCTGCATATTTAACATCATCGAATATTGGGAATATCACTGATTTAAACAATAATCTCCACAATTCACTTGTACATTGGAATTTATTACTGTTTAATGTTCCAAACATGATTTCTAATGATGCTTTTCTTATATCTTCTTTCTCTGAATTTACTAAGTGTCCTAAACCAGTCAACCAAGGCCATAATACTGATGTATGTTCTTCTGCATCTGTGTATAATGGAGCTACACCTTCTTGATAGGTTTTTAACATTCTTCCTCTTTCAATTAAGTTACCACAAATTGTTAATCTTTCAAATGCTTTTGTTCTTAATGCTGGAATCTTACAAGAAGCAAAACCTAATAGGCAATTGACATAAGCAACAAAGTTATCCAATTTGACTTTAATTTCATAATCTTTACTTACTTTCTTCATTAATGAATAAGCAGTTTTAATAACTTCCTTATCTTTATCTTTAGCACCAATTTTTAATACAGATAATACAGCACTCCATCCTGAAGCTAATGTTTCATCTTTAGAATAAACAATATTCTCTATAACTTGAATAACTAATAGTTTAATATTTGTATCTGTTGCTTTGGACATAATCACTTCAAATGGTTTCATAAACATCTTCTGGAAGTGGAAATTAGCTAATTCTTCTTTCTCTAAGAACTTATTCGATAATTGTTTCAATGAATCAATAGAAAACAATGATATTGTTTGATTCTGAATACAGGCAATTGTATCGAAATATCCACTCATTACATTCCATATTTTACTCCATTCTAAACGACTTCTTATATTCATATTGGCATCTGCAACTTCTAACACTTTCTGCATACTGAATCTCTTTGATTCTGTTGTACCATTTTCTTCAGCGTTTTCATCTTCAGCTGATTTTAATTCTTGTAAGGAAACATCAGTTAATGCTTTTACGAAGGCTAATATTGCATTTCCTGATAATTTATAACTATCTAAATAAATAGCATCAATAGTGGTAATATTGAAATCTTCAAACAAAGCTTGAGCATAATTTCTTCTACTTTCTTCTATATCAACACCAGCATTAGATTGTCTACCAAACCAAGTCTTCTTTTTAGGTTTTGGTTGTGGGGCAGAATTTTGGCTTCCAAAATAGGAGCCATCTTTTCGCACACTTGCATATAATGAGAATTGTGCTAATTGTGAAGTACATTTCAATACATTAAACCATTTTTCACCTAATTTCTCACCATATGGTACAACTAAACCTAATAATGTATTGACTGATTTTCTAACTTTATCTACTCCTTCCATATCAGTTACATCCTTTATTTCTGCATATTTTGCTAATAAATCCATTGATTTGGAGAATTCATCTGGTATATCATAACTAAATAAATATAATATAATATAATATAATATAATATACTTTATTCCAATAGTAATAAGGAATCTAGTACCATCTAAACACATATCTACAACTCTACTATACTCAGTACTTCCCAACATCTTATCAAATGTATCAACAAACACTTCCCAAGTCTCAGACATCATAGGCTTGACATGAGCTCGACTAGCTGAAACAGTATCAAAGTATATTCTTGGTCTTTCTTGTCCATGTTCTTCTCTCTGTTCTAATGCAGATTCTGTTTGTTTCAATAATGTATTCGTTTCAATTTGGAAGGCTTCTTGTTTCTTCTTAATTACATTAGCTGCTTTCTTTGGTGGAGGAGCTACACCTAACTCTGCTCTTAATGCATCATCTTCCTTCAATGTAAATGGATTTTCTAAGATATTATTAAATATATTAGTCATCATATCCACTGGGAAATCAGCACCATCATTACAACCTCTATTATTACGAATAAATTCATCTAAATTCATCTTCTTCTCTTGGGGAATATTGGGATTATGTAAATCTGTATTTAACATGATAACTGAGAAGGCTAATACAAATGCAGCATCAGCACTACCAAATGCTTGAGGATTATTCTGAGTATATCTTGCCGAGAATGTTTCCATCATTCTATCAATCTTTTGAGCTTCACCTGGAAGTCTGAAACGTAATAAAAACAATCTAATACCTTCACTAAATTCTACATTTGTATAATCTTGTAGTTCAACATAAGCATGTAATACTTTACCATTGAATTCATCAGGTCCTGATAGATAATCACCAATAGCTGTTTTATCAAACTCTTCACAGTATTTATATAAGAATTGAGCTACATCTTCAGGTGTATTCTTTAATCTATTTTTCTGGAATAAATATTCTAATCCTTTCTTTGGTTTATCTTTAAATATTGCTGCTGCTTTCTTCAAATCTTCTTGTAATTGTTGTTTGGCACTTAATCCTTGTAATACTTCACTAGCTGCTTCGCTTATTTCTTCATCCTTTTGAGGTGTTGGTGTAGTACTTGTTGAAGATGTTTGTTTATCAGATGGTTTATCCTTATCTGATTGCTTTTCTTGTTGTTGTTGTTGTTGTTCTGATTTACTTTCATCTCCTCTTGGTGTATTTGTTGAATTATCTTCAATATCATTGTGAGCTAATGGTCGAAGCATTTCTATTACATTCTCTAAGGCTGATAATCTTACCTCATTATCTTGTTCTAAAGTATAAGCACCAGCCACATCTACTTCTTTTCTATTTTCAGCTAATTGACATAAACTCTTGACTATATTGGCAAATAAACTATCAGCATCAACTACACAATCATTATTAAGGAATATTTCAGTAATTGATCTTTCATCTCTCACTATTTTGCTGAATAATTCAATTGTTTTCATTTTATGATCATATGGACTATTATCACTGTTTAAGATAGGTAAAAACACTGATGAAATAAACACTTCTATTTCTGGCATTAATTTCTGTTTAAATTTATCAGCAACTACAATAAAGAAATCCAATGAAGCTCTAACAACATCAGTATCTTGTCCCAAGAAATTCATTAACAAAGATTTCAATAAATATTTTCTAAAACATTGAATAAAAATATCCACTCTATTAATAGCATCTTCTGCTTTCACTATTTGTTCTTCTAACAATAAAAATGCAATTTGACGATATTGTAATCCATTCTTTGAATCTAATGGACTTAATGTGAATTTACCTAATAATCTTAACATTGCAAATGCATCTCTATGATAAGGAGTTGGTAATTTATCTAACAAATCTTTATCTTCATCCTTTTCAACATCTCCATTGACTAGAGCCATTCCTGTAGTGTTTATTTCACTTACTGAACCTCTACGCATTGTGTCTAGTGTGTATTTGAATTGTAAATGTTTTAATACGGATGGATACATGTATATATCAATATCGGGAATAAAATCGGTTTTTAAAGTAGATACTAAATCTGCTGCATTTCCTGTTGTTGTTTGGTTTTCTTCTTTTTTAGTAGCTTCTTCATCACCATGTTGTTTGACATGCTCAGCATCGGCTGAATTCATTTTTTCAAATACAAAACCAACTATATCACTCAAGGCTTGAAATCCTCTATCAATACTTTCTTGTTTTACTAAACCAAAATATATCTCAAATGATTGGCATAATGCTAATAGTAAGGTGTATTCATGGATTTCACAATTACCACTTGATATTACTGCTGTTATAGTTTCTAATACTTGAACTGATACTTGTTCTTCATTGAGACTTAAACAACTTGTACATAATCTTGTCATTAATTCTTCTATTGCTGTTTTTGCATCTTCCTTGTCTACTTTCTCTGATCCTGAGTAATATCCTTCTTTTACTATTTCACCAATTTGTACAAGTGCTTGAATTCTACAATTAACAGTTGTTGAATCAAGAGCTATGAAGAATGGTTCCATATATGGTGTAGCATCACCTTTTTTACTGCCAGATGAACTTCCAAGTTTTGGTTTCAAAGCTTTGGTTTGTTCTTCTATTGCTTTCTTTACATCTTTGTCTTTTGTCCAGCCCGTTGACTTTTTCAAAAGTCCCAATGCTTTATAGACAAAATCTTCCATTTTCTGTTCTTCTGTTCAGCTAATAAATAAGATTCGAGAAACAAAATAAAAAAGATCTCAAGCTCAATACAAATGTGGCACAAGCCTTTGAATCAAGCTTTCTCTTTAATACAATGCAAAGTAAAGGTATATTTAAATTAATTATTACTTTTAGATGAAATTGATGAGACTAATAATAGGTGGTTCAAAGGCGGATTGTTCGATGTTGATCAAGAAGTAAAAGACTCAAACTGTGAATTTTGTGCAATTTGTTTCAAGAAAGGGTATATTCATTGCATTATTATCATAAATTAGAGAAGTTTTGATGTGTGACGGTGGTTGTTGCAGATCTTTTCATTTTACCTGTCTTGGAATGAAAGTATATTATTAATTGATATAAAATAGAAAGAGGATATGCCTGAAGGTAGTTGGATATGTCCAGACTGCAAATCAGGTAATAAAGTCTCTTATGAATATCTTACACATGGTTATACAGTTTTTGAACCTAAGGATATATACACATCTGTAACAGGTATTTATTAATTTTAATAATTTCTATTTTATCGAAATAGAAGATCCTGAAGAAGCTATCTGTCGTGGGTTGTCATTCCTGTATAAGTTACATGAACAACATCCAGATAATGAAGAAATAGCTATTAAAATAAATCTATTCCTTTTTTCTTATTCAAATGTTGCTAGGAATAGAATAAGAGATTTATCTCTCCTTCATATTCAAGAATATGCAATGAAACTACGATCCAAATTCCCACCAATCAAATTCATACCTGGAGCTCCACTCAATATAAATTCAATTTTGAAATACATCAAAGGAATGTATAAAGTCTATATTTATTACAATATGTATAGATATATAATGGAAAAATTAGGATTGGGGATGTTACAACAATCAAAAGTCAATATACTCTCCTTATTAGAAAAAACAAGTTTTGATATAAAATGTTTATTAGGTTTTAATCCTTTAAAAGAAAAACCACCAAAATCAATCAATAGTATATGTCCGTGTGGATGTAGAACATTTTCATCAACTACAACATGTGTATTTAGAATATATATATTTTTATTTATTGTTAGGATAATTGTGGTAAAGCAATAACTCAAGTTTATGGCTTGGATTTATATACACATGCTTTATTATATAGTTATTATATAGATTATTTAGATTTATATGAATATCCATTATTATCAAGTGTTATACAATATATTGATCAATATTTACCGTATATAAATGATTATAATTGTTTTTATTATTATTATTTAATAGTTATCCATCATTTAGTAAGAAATCAGATGTTGTAGTTGAAAAACTATTTCATTATTTAGATTTTATTTATGTTTTTTTCAATACACTTACTCACTATGGTGAATTTCAATTAACTAAAGACTTGTTAGTGGATGAATACGATTTCTTAACCAATCCAGCTCATATTGAAGTATAATATATTATTTTAATGATATATAGTATATACTGAATTGTAATAATGTTTATTATATATCATTATATTCACATCTACTAAGTCTCTTTGGTTATGATAATACTAAATTCATTCAATTAATCATATCAATGCAAACAATACAAGGATGTTGGTCTTCTAAAGTATTTGATGAAGTGTATAGAAATACTGAGATGGCTTTAAAAGGATTAAATCAACATCCTAGGTATATTATATATATTATTATATTGTATAGATTTAGAGGATTAAGTCCATGTGAAGATGAATTATTTAAATTCTTTTTAAATAAAAGAGTAAAGAAAGAGAGAGAAAATCCTTTATTACCTCCACCATGTGATATTTTGATATGTCTTCCTCCTGAAGCTAATAATAAGATTAAATCACTGTATGGTTTAGTGAAACAACCTCCGCCACCATTGCAAATACAACATATCTCAGTGAAATCATCATCTTCATCTTTAGTACAGCAGAATAATGGTGTTAATAAACCTAAACAAGCAACACCATCTCCAACAGTACATTCGAAAACTCAATTGAAATCACCAACTAATTCATTAGATTCAACTCAACAATTGATAGTTAATAGCAACAACAATAAGCAAAAGACAGTCAAACCATTACTAAAACAATCACCAAATTCTCCATCAAAAACCATTAATAAACCAAATTCAAATACTAAGAATCAAACCAAACAACAGCAATCAACTAATCCATTTGATAGATTATTATCTAAACCAAAATCACCTATTACACCTACTGTCAATAACAATATTAATAAGAATATAAACAAACAGAAACCATCTATTTCACTTGCTTCTCCATTTAATAAACCATCTATATCTCCTACTTCAAATAGTAATAATAACATTAATAAACCAATTAAAAGACCATTTCAATCTATTTCTCCTTCAACTCCAAATCAATCTCTAAATACAATGAGATCACCTCGAATTGTTTCATCATCAACACCAACCAAAATTGTCAATCCAAATACTATAAATAAAACAACAACTACTAAATCTGTTACTACTTCAACAACAGCTACTACTCCTCAAGTTGTATTTTTATTTTGTTTTATATTAATAATAGAAATCATTGGGATTGGCTGAATATAAAAGAAGAAAGCTTGAAGAAATATCAAATATAGGAAAGAAATATATAGAGAATATAAGTGATATATGTTATCATGTATAGTTATTATTGTTTTATATTATTTTCAATAGTATAAATTATATTGTAATATGACAAAACATCATTGTGATTATCCACAGTTATCTATCAATAATATTCCATTAGATAATGCCTTAATAGTTAGAGAGTATATTGGTTATATTATTGTATAAATAGAACAATGATTAGAGGAGGTTATAAAGTAGTTTGTGAAAATAATAAATGGAATGAAGTAGCAGATAAGATTGGATTACAGTCTGTAGATTCAAATAAATTGAAAGATGTATATTTAAAAAGTTTAAAACAGATAGAAGAAGCATATCCTTTTTTCCCTTATTTTCTATTGAAATTTCTTTAATTTATTTTAATCTGATTAATTGGAATAAGAAAGAATAGAAAAGAAAAAGTAAGTAACAATTTGTTTATTTATGTTTGATACTGGGTTGAATAATAAAGGGACAGGGCAGTGGCGGGACAAGGGCATGTCCCGGGCAAAAATTGAAAGGGGCGTCCTTTATACTATCTAAAAATAGAAAAGGGTACAATTTGCCCTTTTCAATTATTTTATTTATATTTTTATATTTTGTGCGATTTTAGGGATATTAAACGCTATAAAAATATTTATTCTTTTCATAATTATGTATTATTATCTTATAACAATAACAAACAATAATATTTCATTATAATAATAGCCTTAAAAGTAAGGGCTTTGAGATCCTTCATCACTAGAACTTTCATTTTCATCACTAGAACTTTCATCTTTATCACTAGAATTTTCATCACTTAAACCTTCATCGCTAGAACTACCAGAACTTTCATCTTCATCACCAGAACATTGATAATCTAAAGTGTCATATGCTATATTGTTATCAATTTCATTCAGCACATCTAAATTATATTCTTCTTCACTAATATCATTATCATCTTCATTTCTATCTTTTTCTTTGTTTTTTTCTTTTAATAAATCATATTTTATTCTTAAAATATTATTTATAGTATTAAGCTGTAATTTATTTCTAATATGATTATGAACTATTCCCTCAATACTAAATGAACGTTCAATAAATGAGCTTGTGACAGGAATAGTTGAAAGAATATCATATAGCTTCTTAACATTTGGGTAAAAAACTCCATACATATTGTACCATATATTAGTTGATATCTTTTTCGAAAATATATCTGAAGGGCACTTTTTGGAGTATGGTTTTCTTCTTTCAAAATGATATATCTCATTTAATGCTTTCTGATTTAAAATAGGGCTGAATTTAGATAATATATATCTTTATATATTATCCTTCTCCATGTCTGAAAATTTATGTTTACTGTTTATGTCTAAAAATTCATATAGAGCTAAAATGCTGTAGTTTGCATGTCTAGTCTCTTTTTTTATAATGTCTTTAATAAGTTCTTTTTCACTTGATGACCTTTTCATTAACTTTCTTTTAATTTTGGTCAATATTCTGAAACCATCATTTAATGTAGATGAATCTTTGCATAATAAGTGTATATTTGTGGAAATATATTTTGCAATCTTGTAGCATTCTTTAATTTCTGGTATATCTTCTTCCTTTAATAATTTTATCTGTAATAAAATTTCTTTATTGAGTAATATTTTTCTAAATACATCGCTATAGCTTGACCATCTCGTATCACAACCCTTGCGTATTTGGATATTTTTTTGTATAATTGAATATATAGTTTCTCTAATCTTTTGATTATTATTTAACTTATGAATAATGTCATTACACATGACTATCACTTTTTTGTATTTCTCTATTTCGAATACTTTTTTACTGATTAAGTTTAGGATGTGTGCTAAACATCCAAACTTTAATACAGGTCTATTTATTTTTTTCTCTAAAATACTACTTATCTTTTTCATGGTGTAGTTGTTATCACTACTCACAGCAACAATGTTTTTAATATCTAGTTTATACTTCACTAATGTTTGAATTATTAATTCCACTATATTTTCTGATGTTTCTCGTTTATGTAAATAAATGGATTCCAAAAACGAAATATCACTGCTTTTCTTTATTGCCAAATTAATAACGTTTTCATTGGTTACTGATTTCCAAGCGTCCACAATTATACATATTTTACTGTTATCTACAATTTCCTTTACTATTCTTTCTGCTTCTTCGTTCATTGATGCTTTTATTTTGTTTATTGTTATTGACTTTGTAGTTGGATTTAATGCATATATTAGATTTTTAAAGGATTTAGATTGTATGGTTCTGAAAGCTAAGTTATTTTTTATAAGATATTTGGTCACCATTAAGTTTATTGCACGTTCATCATATCTCAATTCTGTAAGTTTTGATTGGATTAGCTTTTCACTACATCTAATTTAATAAATATAATAAATATATTTATACTTTTTGTAATGACGTTTCAAATTAGTGCAATGAGCAATAATCATTGCCTTGCACCTTCTGCATTGAATTCTGTTGTATTTTTCAAGGGGTTTCTTTAACACCACATCTTCATTAAAGTATCTATACACAGCATCTCTCGTTTTACCCATATACAATTGAAATGCAAAATGATAGCTCGAAATTCTCAAACCATTTTCTAAGTATTCAAATAATTGCTTGAAATACATTAAGTAGTATGCAAAATATACTAAATAGTAATTTTGAAATAGTTTTTCTATTAGTTTATGAAATATATTATGTTATTATCATAACAAGTACTATTGATTATCAATTAACTGAAAATACCCATTCTATAGCTATACTTCTTAATTATCTATATGATTATGTATAATATACAAAATTATTTATTATATAAATTACATTTATGTTCAGTGACGTCAATCACCTTGAAATGTACATAATGTATATATATGCATATCAGAATATGATATACAGTATGTATATTCTATATAATTAGTATATATGCATAAACATATGATATTATATAATCATAAGAAAAGTAGATGACTATTATGTTATAATACACAATAATATATCCTTTTTAACATATGTTAGTATATCTAGATGATAATATGGAAAAGTTATAACAAAAAATCAGAAAAAATATACTACAGCATAACACATGCTAATATTACTATGCCCGAGCAGTAAGGGGCAGGCTTCTTTTCAGCTGAAAAAAAAGGGGCAAAAATAGGGCAAAATTCGAAAAGGACGCCCTTTATCGAACCCAGGTTTGATAAGATGTTTATAAGATTAACAAACAACATTAAAAACAAAAAAACACATTAATATGAAAATAAGTAAGGGGGGGAAATCATTCAGTTTTGGATTTCTTTGGTAATGGAAAAGATTCACTGTCAATTGAACTTAATTGGGGAATTTTTCGTTTATATTTAGCAGGTCTAATCTCTTCACCTTCTTCACTCTTCTTCTTCAGTAATTTACTACGTCTCTCATCTTTTTCTGCATTTACTAGATAATGAGAAGTTGCTTTAGTTTTTTGACTTAATTCAGCTTTTAATTTTTGTTCTCGGATTATCTTTTCATATCCTATTTAAATAGTAAATTATATAAAAATATATACTCATCTTTTCTGTTAAATGACTCCATTTAAAGCCTTTCAAATATTTCATATTCCATAAATCATCATGATAATAACTTCTCTTTTTACCTCCTATCTCATGGTTATTTAATTGTTCAGCGATTAATTTCGCTTTATGTTTATCTACAAATTCAACCCAGCCTTCTACATATTTACGATTTCGATTTCCACCTTTCTTTACTCTTCGACGATAACATGATTCATCTTCTGGAACAATATACATTCGATTGATTTTGCCATATTTTTGTAATAATGATTTCAACTTTTCTGGTTTCATATATGGAGGAATTCGACTTAAATAGATTACTCCTGATTTCTTTATCTTCTTCTTCATTGATTCCAACTTCTTCTCACAGATTATTTTCTATTAATTATTGAAAATAAAAAAATGAATACTTTCTCTTCAAGTGTTAATTCATTTTCACTTTCATCGCTGTATAAATCATTCTTTTCTTTAAATTCATTTTCATCATCCAATTCTTCATCTTCCTCTATTTCTTCATTATCTTCTTCTCCATCTTCATTTTCTGTATCTGTCTCTCCATCATCATCTACATTATTTTCATGTAATTCATTTTCTTCTTCTTCAGCTACAAAAAAATCATCCTCTTCTACCTCAGTATTAACTTCATTTTCACTTTCATTGCTCATTTCACCTGATTGTTCATCACTTTCTTCTATTTTAATATCATTCTTATTCTTCTTTCCTTTCATCTCAAAAATGATTGAATGAAACGGATAATTTTTTACTTAATTTGAAAATAAAAATATGAAGTATGTAAACATTAGAATAGAATAAAACTACCATTAAATGTTTTTTGAATTACAGTTATGGTGTTATTGATGAAAATAATTATTTATTCATAATATAGAAGTGAAATAAGTATTAAAATGCTATAAATACTTTATATATGCATTAATTGATGTGTTTTATATATTATATTCATTGTGCACAAATAAAATAAAAAAATGCACAATTAAAATATATCGGATATTCTATACATCATCATTCACTATATTCATGCTCACTTTATACGTTTCATATTTTCATTAATCTATATGATATCTTATTCTTATTTTATTCAGTGTAACTGATTTGAAACGAATCTATTTCTATATTTATACCAAAATCAATATTTTGCTGAAATGAAAGTAATCGATAATGAAATTGGTCAGAATGGGTATAGATAATTATATTTGATTATATAGGTTAAGTAGAATGCTAGTGAATAATGGTTATGGTGATTTGAAAGTTAAAGTTGGAAGCGAAGAAGTTGTGTGTGTGAAAAGTATCTTAATGAACGGTAATGCTACAATTAAGAAATTATTGGATGATGAGAAGCAGAGTGGAGTATTAGAAATATATGAAAAATGTGAAATAAACTCATTTTTAGAAATAGAAAAATACTATAGTGGTGGATGTATGGAATTGAATGAAGATAATGTCTGTGATATATTGAGACTCAGTATCTATTACAATGATAATCGAATAATGAGAATCTGTAAGAGATACTTAAAGAAACATATGAATGATTCAATAGTAATAGAAATATTCTCAATATTAAATGGTTTAAATATAAACCAGTTGAATGAATTGAGAGATGTAAGTGAAGAATATTTAAAAGTGAATGGTTTTAAATACTTGAATGATGGTATAAATATATTTATGTTAATATAAAATAGATAAATTATTATCAAAACTGAATTTACAATCAATAAGGTTTATCTTGAATATTGAAGAGTTAGTTATCAATGATGAAACTTGGTTATTAAATCGATTATTGAAATGGTATAGAAATGTATTGAAAGAAGAGTCAGAAAGTGAAGAAGAATTGAATGAGTTTAAGTTATTATTAAAAGAAGAGATTAATCAATTTGAAGTAAAGAAAGAAGAAATAGAAGAAGAAAATTTGAATGTAATAAAAGAATTAAAAATTGAAATGAAAGAAAGGAAAAATCATGTTTATATTAAAACTAAAGAAGTGAATAATCCTAACTTAATAAAGATAATTCATGAATTTTACATAAAAGAAGAAGAAGAAATAGAATTAAATGGAAGATTATATGAAGTATTGAATAAAGAAGAAATGAAAGAAGAAATGATGAAATTGTTGAATAATGAAGATGTACGAGTTATTGAAATAGTGTTAAATCTGATAATGGGAATGAAAATCTCTGAAATAATTCCTAATAAAATAAAGAATAATTTGTTAAGAGAATTATTATATGAATATGGAAGAAACAAAAGAAATCGAACAATGAAATGTTTGTGTTTATTTGTTGCTGATATTACTAATATAATGATAAGTGAAAAGTTATGTGGAAAAGAAATTCTCTTTAGAATGTTGAATGAAGATTATTATTTAAATTCAAAGTCCAAAGAATTATTAATCGAATATATTCAAGAAATGAAATTGGGTGAGAGCGAAGAAGAAGAAATGAGAAAAATAATAATGGATGAAGAATTATTAGAAGAATTATTAATAAAAGAAATCACATCATTTTCATATCCTCAATCAGAATATTCATTTATATTAAATGAAGAAATCTCAATAATTCCTTCATTTGATGGAAATCGATGTGAATTTTTAATAAATCCTTCATTGCCAGATGGTTTAATGATAGATAAAGAGAATGGAATAATTCATGGAAAAGTAGAAGAGAGTTATGAAAAGAGAGAATATGAAATAAGTTGTAAGAATAATCATAGTGAAAAGAATTTCAAAATATTATTAGAATTTATAGATGTAAAATTTACAGAATTTAACAAAAGTAAAGGTGTATCAATCTCAAATAATGGGATGTTAATAACAAACACAAATAATGGAGATAATCATTGTTATTTGAATTTGAAAATGGAAAATGGAGTTTATCATATCAAATATCAATTTCATCAAAATGGAAATAAAAATAATGGTATAATGTTAGGGTTATCAACTGATAATACATATTCCGGTGATCATATTTATAATCAACCAACAACATGTAATTATTATGCATGTAATGGCAAAAGTCAAGATATTGCAAGATATTGTCATATTGGAACAGTTGTTTATAAAAATCCAAATTTCAATAATCATGGAGATGGTTCAATTTATGAAGTAATTGTTGATATGAATAAAAGAGAATTTTAGATTAGTCATAATGATTCATCTCCTGTTTTACTTGTTAAAGATTTACCATCTCCTTTATATTCATATGCTATTCCATATTTTCAAAAAACTTCAATAGAATTATTATCAGTAAATCATCAAAATAAAACAAAAACAATTTAATAAATATAATATTATTTTATATTATTATTTTCATTTCATTTCAGCTCCAGATATTATATTATATCCTTTATCTCGAGTGTCATTATATCGAAGCCATTTCTGTCGAATTGGATCGGGAACATAAGGAGGATCATTTGGAATTATTCGATTATATGTGTTATAAACAGGTCCAGCTCGACCTTTGGATGGGAATATTTTCGTTGATTTATCATATTCTATTTGACCTTCGATTGTCTTAAAAGGATGATAACCATGTCTATTATTATCATTAATAATAAATATTTATATATATAATACGTTACATCAGGATCGATTCTCTCAGCTAACCATTGTTCTCTCTTTTCATTATGATTTCTTTGCCACTCATTGTCTTTTCTAATTAATTCTTGTTCTTCTTCATATACCATCGTATCATCTACTAAAGGACCATCTAAACTAAATACTCCTCGATTATGTCGATGATGCATTATATATCTTCTTCTTAAATCATCATGAATGGCTTTTCGTCTTACTCGTTCTGCTTCTTCAATTCGAATTTCTCGATCATTCATTGCTTTTCTTTCAGCTGGAGTCATTACTGTTTCTTTTAATTCAGGCTTTTCGATTATCACTTCAGGATCTCGCATTTGGAAATTCATATATTTCTCACGAGATAAACCGATTGTGATATTATTTGAACCACTCTTTTGAAGAGTTTCTCTCATTCTGTCATTTTCTTTCTCAAACATTGTTCTAAACATCAAAACTATATTATATTTATTATACTCTGGTAGTTTGCCTTTCTCAATTTTGTGAATTAATACAGTTCCTTCTCTTTGTTCCTCTTTTGGTAAATATCTATATTGTTGTTCATCTAATTTATAAAATGGTTGAGTTTCATCATAAACAGTAGCATCATATAAATGAGGGAATGGGGAAGTTCTAACTGGTATATCATGACTTATGGTTCTTTGATTTGTATCCCATGAATATGTCATTGGTTGTGAATCAAAAAACTTCGTTAGTCTTTTAGGATCAACAGCTTTCTTCATCGTTCAAAAAACAATTCTTTTTAATCTGAAACGACTACAAAAATACACTTAATACACTGTATTATATAAGGAAATGAAAATGTTGTTATTGTACATGTTATTTATGGTTATATTTGTGTCAGCACAAGACATTACATGTATTTTATTATTTTTGATGTGATAGATTGCAAAGTTTATGATTCTTTACTCAATACTGTGAAGGAAGGATATAGAGGAAGTTATCACACATCAAGGAATGATATGTATAATTTTATTATTCATTGTAAACAGAGAAAAGATAACAACAAATAGAGTAATTAGATATTACCTTCTATTATTTCATGACTCAATAACAGGAGATAGTGATATTCCAGAAATAGAAGATGAAGATGCATTTGCTTTTTATGGAATGAAAGATGCTAAATTTTCTTTACTGAATTGTATGAACCAACAGTTGTCAGAGAATGAAAGGACTTTTATAGTAGAAAAGATTATAAACATGTTATACAAAATACATGAAACAAGACCAAAAATAGTTTTACATATCTTAGAAATATTTTCATCATTATCACAATCACCACGTATATATCATCTAAGAGCAGAATCTAATTACTATGTATATATATATATATATATATATATGATAATATATATAATAATAATATAATAAATAGCTTGAAAGATGGCAAAACATGTATGAAGATTTAATTCAATGTTTAAACTACAATTATACTGAGTGTTTATCATTGTATTGGTATATAAACAGTATAACCTATCAATGGGATAAGATATTTCAATCATCTTATCAATTCTTAGTAGATAAGCAGAATAATGATAATAATAACAAAGATAATGAATTAAAGAGATTATATGCAACAATATATTATTCAAGATCATTGATTGCTTTGAATCAAACAAAGACTGGGATTTCTAACTTGTTAGTGTTATTAAATGATCATCCTAATAATGAATTACTATGGGAAGTTATTGATGAGTATTTATATTTTGTATTAATATATTTATTATAGTATTATATCATCTTATGGAGTGATAGGCTTTATGAATGCAGTTGCAACTTTGTATATTGATGTTATTCATATATATTTTGTTTAGATCTAATGAAATTTCATTAACTCCTTGTACAAAATTTAAAATGAATACTTACTTTCCACTTACACTAGTCAATGATAATGATATACAAATCAATGGAGAAAGAATTATCCAGTCGTTGAATAATATGGTTAATCAAACTGAGAAAATACCGTATATATTATATTTTATTATTTTTCTATAGAAATATTGAGAATTGTCCACCAAGCATTCTTTAGTAGATTATCTCCATTATTATTAAAAGATATTTTGATATTCGATCCATTAGTAAAAGTGTTAGATTATCATCCATTAAGAGTTCAACCTCAAGAAGAAAAGAGTATAAATCATATTATTATATTTATTACCTTATAGTTCGAGTTCCAAATACTCCAATAAAAATTGCTTTTATTTTACAGACAAATGTTCCATATTATTCATTTCCAGAATCATTGCAAGTATAATAACAAAAATTATCAATTATTATTACTTATTAGAATTTAATAATGAGATTACCACATAATGAATTTATAACTACTGTTTATCTCACAAAAAAATCTGATTGGTTTGAAGATAATTACGATGAATATATAAAAACTCAATGTACTGACATTGAACTGTGTAAATCATATATACGAATAGAAATACTACAAACAGAATATGTTGAAAGAATAAAACAAATATATAGTCAAAGTTATGATGTTATTGTGTATGAAAATCCATTTTCAGATTGGCAACAGTATTTATTAGCATTTAATAGACTTGCACCAATACAAATCGTTTCAAATGAATGTAAATCACCTACTTTCTTACCTACAATTGATTATATTATAGCTCCTGCAATATTGAATGTTAATTATAATGATTTGACAAGTCATTTTACCGAACAAGTGATATTATATACTGCTTCTGGTTATTTATATAATATTCCTAATAAAGTAGAAGTTACTTTGAAGAGAGAAGATATTGGATTTACTGATGGTCATTTGTTGATTTTATATACTGGAGATTATCATACTAGTGTACCAGGTTATGATATTTTCTTAAGACAAATATTGCATGTTATTCCTTATGCTTATATTATTATGTTTAAACAGTATATTATATTTTAACTTGTATTAATTTGTTTAGCGGAAAAATATTGTATTATGAAAGTTTCTATAGAAGATTAAAGAAGAATATTGAACCTTATTTTCATAGAATTCATTTTGTTAATTTATGTATTTTCATTACCTTTGTATTATTATTATGTTCAATAGATTCTGAAGAAATATTAATGAATTACTTTTCAATATGTGATATATATTTAGAAACAGAATTTATGCCTCAACCAAAGAATATCATATTAGCAAGTAACTTCAAAGTTCCAGTAATAGTAATACCTCAATATGGAATGAAAACCACAATTTCAGCTCACATGTTACAATCAATGAATGAAACAATTGGAATAAAAACAAACGTTTATACTTCAATAGAATATATAATAGACTTAGTAGTTAAAGATAATCACCTTCTTAAAGAAACGAAATCAAGTTTAGATTATTCAAGACATGTACTAATCAATGATACAATCTATTTAAATGAATTTATTAGTATGTTAAGAATAGCATCAGGATATCAGTTTAATGAAACAAAGAATATAACATACAATAATATTCAGTATTTATTAACTCAAAAAAGGTTTGACACTTTGTTGTATAAGACTTATCAATTTATTACACCTGTTATATCTGATTATGAAATGTGGTATTATCTTGCTACATTCTATGAAAATGTGAAAGAATATAATTCAGCTTATCAATGTATTCAGTTTTGTTTAAGATTGAATTCTGTTTATTTACCTGCTATACTTGAGAAAGATGCTATTATGAAAGTATTATTATTATTATTATATATTGCTTCTTAGAGATTAAATGGAACTGAAATTGGAGCTGAAATGGAAATATTGAATTTTGATGATTTGAATAAAGTGTTTAATATAGACAGCTTATAGATAACCAATACATATATACTCTTACTATTATTTTATTTGTGATTTGATTCACATTTTAAAGTATGTTATGTTGTAAATGGGGAGATTTGATTAATGAAAAGGATTTTTCTTGATCTTCTTTATCTTCTTAGTTTTTATTCGTCTCATATATATATGAGATACTTTATTCTCTGAAAATGAATTTAGAAGATTCTAATATCATATCCATCCTTTATAACAGTGAAACTTTTCTTCACTCTTATTTTACTTCTTTTCTTGTCGTATGATATGAGTTCGAAGAAACATACTTTAAATAATCCAATACTAAAGCGTGCATTACGCAAAAGAAATGCTAGAACTGAAGAGAGTATATATGAAGAAGAAGAAGCAAAATTTAAGATAGTTGATAAAGATATAATGGTAGGATATTATTAAATTAATCATTGAACTCAGGATGCACAAGAAATCAAAGAACTATTCAAAACTCCAATAATGAAACGTGAGCATCAAAACCTAGTGGCTCACTCCGAAGTGGAAAGAGAAAAAGAAAATCGAGCGTGCTAGATATGTTCCATATTTTGGTGGTATATATAAGAATCACGTAATTGAAAAATAGAAGTTGAACAATTCAATGATCCAGAGGTTGGATTAACTATATTCCCCAATAGCCTCACAAAGGTAAAGATGATGATATGTGTAACTATGTACAACGAAGAATTCAAAGAATTAGATGATACACTTCGAGGAATTGCTGGTATAATAATATATTATAATGTATTATAGAGAATATGGATAATATACATTTAGCTTATGATCTTACTCCTGAAGAAGTCGCAGTATTTGTAGTAATTGATGGTAGAAACAAAGTTAGTCCTACTTTATTCCATGTATAAATATTATAACTATTATAACTTGATATATTATAGAAAAGAGAGGATGAAAAATTCTATTTGGTTGAAGATGATGTAAAATTAATGACAGAAGCATATGAAGAAGATCAACGAAGGTTTAAGAAGTGGAAAAGGCATCAAGATCAATTAAAAAGATATCATTTAGCCAATAAAGATGGTTTAGAAGCACAATTACCAAGATTATCATTGCACTTGTTTATACAGAAGAAAGCAATTATAAAAGGAACCAGAGGAAATTTCTCCTATCATACACCATTTAACTTAGTAATAGCAATTAAAGAAGAAAATGGAGGAAAATTAAACAGTCATTTATGGGCATTAAGAGCATTTGCTAAACAGTTAAATCCAGAATTCTTCTTTCTATTCGATGTTGGTACAAAACCAGAAAAAACTGCAATTATTCGATGTTATAATGAAATGGTTGCAAATCCTCAAATAGGTGGTTGTTGTGGTGAAATTAAAGTATCAGAATTGAAACAAACTAGTGCTGTAGTTTGTGCACAGAATTTCGAGTATAAAGTCAGTACATTTATGGAGAAAGCGATGGAAAGTGTTTTTGGATATATTACCGTTTTGCCAGGAGCTTTTTCAGGATATAGGTATGAAGCTTTAAATGGAACTCCCCTGGATAAATACTTCATTTTAGAAACTCCAGAGTATAGAAAGAATGTAGCTCCCTTTGAAGCCAATATGTATTTAGCTGAAGATCGTATCATGGGTTTTGAAATGCTGGTTAAAGAGAATAATGATTACATATTACACTATGTATCTGATGCTACAGCTGCTACTGATGTACCTCAAACTCTTGGTGTTTTAATTCGTCAAAGACGTAGATGGCTAAATGGTTCTATGTTTGCCTCATTATATGCAATAAAAGAATGGCCTCGACTGTATAGTGAAAGTGGTCACAGTTTAATAAGAAAAATACTCTTAACATTTCAATTATTCTATCAAGTGTTGAATACTTCAATAAATCTACTTGTTGTCGCTAATATGTTTCTTACCTTTGCTATTGTTATGAAATTGACATTTTATGAAGTATAAAATTATCATCGATATAATTTGAATAGGAAGTTCAATTTATTGGATTTGTGTTAGATATGTTTTATATATTCATTATTCTAGTTCAAGTATAAAATTATCATTATTATAATATTATTATTATGTTATATAGATAATATATGCACTTGGAAATGATCCTACTAAAAGTCTAGGAATATATAAATTCTGTTATATTCTATTCGGATCTCTAAACTTATTCTCACTTTTTTGCACTTTTTGGAATATTAAAAAGATTGATTTTATGGTTATTTATAGTTGTGGTTTAACGGTTATCACTATATTCCTGTGTGCAGTAATACATGGTCAATTTGTGTCAGTTTTACAAACATTTCCACATTATATGTATATTATCTATATATATATATATATTATTTTCATTTCTAAATAGGTTTATGCTTCCAACAATTATGAATATATTCATTATATATTCATTTTGCAATGTTCACGATGTTTCATGGGGTACAAGAGATGCGCATCATATTGAAGATGGTCAAGCAGAGGCTATGAAAGATAAATATAAAAGTTTCAGAAGTAAATTATTAGTAATTTGGTTAACTGCGAATTGGGTTTATGCAGCTCTTATTCTACAAGTATATATATATATATATATTATATTATGTTTTAATAGTATGGTTCAATTAATGCATTTGCATGGTTCATTGGTGTGGTAATGGGTATTTTAATTGGATATCGTGTAATTGGTTCAATATTGTATAGAATATTAGAATTATGGAATAGTGGGAAAAAACCAAGTTATGATACAGAAAGTGAAATGTATTTATATATATATATATATTCATATTATTATTATTATTATAGTACTCAAAGTGAAAGAAGCTTCCTCTTATTCTTCTTACGATTCTCAACAACAATTTTCAGATATTGAAAGTGGGAGAGTATCTCAAACACCAACTACTGCTTCAACATTTTCTACTACAACAGGATCATCTGTTTCTTCTTCTAGTACTTATACACCAGCAAGTGGAACATCGCCACCACCAGCAAGTGATAGTGGAAATAGTGGTAGTGGTAATAGCAACGGAAGTAATCCAACGAATTTAGTATCAACACCAATTTCGAGTGTTCCAGAAAGTGAATTAACTCCACTTTCTAAAAGCGTTTAAAAATTCTCATTCTCTTTATTATTATTATTATTTCTCTCTATGATTATTATTTTTTTATTTTAACTTAATCCAACAAAATGTTAAACAAATCATAAATAAATTATATATATATATTATATATACATCCTATCCAAACGTTTTTCTACTACTCCTAGCTCTCTTTCTAACTTTCTTGTGCTTATCAGAACTACTAGCATCAATCATATAACTAGCCATAGCTAACTGCACAGTAGGTGGTAAATGATGCATACTGCTGCTACTAGGTCTTGAACCAGCAAATAAATTCGATTTCCCTAAAGAAACACTCTTTGATTCTACTCTCATTCCATTTTTATGATTATTTGGTAAAAACATATCTTTATAAGATTCACTAGATGAACCAACATCATAAATATCTTTACCTTCATCTGGCTGTATTGCTATTGTCTTTGATCTAAATCTACTATTATTATTATTAACACCATTGTTGTTAAGATTAGAAGACTTTCTCATAAATGGAGGAGGTGGAAATGGTGATTGTTGTTGTTGTTGTTGTTGTTGAATTGGTTGTGGAATTTGTTGTGGTGATTTGGATGTATGAATTGGACTAGAAATCACTGGATTTAATGTACCATCTAAGAAATCCCAAGGATTATTCTTCCCTACAATATTCAAATTTTTATTGCTATGGGAAGGACTGAGTAATTTGGGAGAAATGCAACCTGAACCTGATCTTAATCTAGTATTGGAATTACTCTTCCTCACTGGTGATGATGATGATAGAGTAGGAGGTAATGGAGCAGTTGTACTTGGTGGTATTTGGATTGGCATAGTATTTGATGTTGTTGAAGATGATGAAGATTTCATTGAAACTTGTAATAACTGTTGTTGTGATAAGGTTTGAGTTGTACTTCTTCTTAATAACATTGATTGAGTTATTGAACCTGTTAAATTATAAGGACTTGCTTCTGTAATAGCTCTTTGACGTTGTGATTGTTGTTTCTGTCTGTAAGATGACATATGTGATAAAGATCCACTCATTGTATTACCATTTATATTATTACCATTATCACTGGAAGATATTTTATCCTTCATAAATGTATAGGATATTTTGCATTTCATACCACTCATAGGATCAAATAAAGGATTATCAAACCATTCAACTATTAATGGAGTTAAAGCGGTACTTACACTACTAAATCTTGATCGAGGTTCTATTAAATCAGATATTCTATCAGATTGAAATGAATCATTACTATTTCTTTTACTACTGATTTTATAATTCTCTATTTGTAGTCTTTGTAGGTAATATTTATCAATTTCATCATTATTAACATCACTTTTATATCTTCTATTCTTAACTCTGATAATCCTCTTAACTATGTGTATTTTGTATGTTTTCTTTGTATAAGCCTTTGTTCTTAAAGATCTATTCACAAAATCTCTTTCTACTGCTGTATTTCTTTTCATAGGTATAAAATAGGATTGCAATCCAGTAGAATAAGACGAAGCTCTTCTTGATAAATGTCTTGGAACAGTACTTACATCATTATTATCTAATGAATCTTTTAATTTTTGCTTTCTTTTATTCTCTGCTTTATTTGGATTATCATTACAGTCTTTACATATTCTATCTGGTTTCTTAATAAAACATTGTTGACAGACTATTAATCCACATTTATTACAATGATATTTCCTTTGTAGTAATCCAAAGGTGTTTTTGCATAGATTGCATTGTTTTGCTGAATCAATATTTACAAATACTATAAAAACAGAATAAAAAATGAGAATAAGTAAAAGTGAAAGAGTAAGATAAAGAGAATATATATATACGTGGTGCTGGTGTTATCTTATCAAGATGTAATGTTTCATTCGAATATGAATGTGTTAATGATTGAGATATTGCTTCTTTCCATTGCAATTTGCTTTCAACAGATGGAAATATGATTATAAACGATTGCTCAATACCATATATCAATAAACTAGTAGGAGCTTCAGGTATAGATTCACACTATATATATATAGGCATATTTTAAAATAATAATAATAATAATAATAATATACTCCAACATATTTTACTGCATATTCAAATGAAGATGATTGTGTACAAACGACAATTAAATCTGAAAATAAATATAAATAGCGAGACATTTCTTCTTTATTGATTATCTTTACTGCTTTTTCATATATCTAATAATAATAATAATATTAATATATACATAAATTCTATGTAGTTCAACAATTGGATATTTTCCTTTCAATCTTTCTTCTATTGATATTAACATTGTTCTATTTCCAGATTGTTCTATGCTTCCTTTTATCTGTTTACATATATATAATGAATTATCAAAGAGTTGTAATAGTTCGGAATGTAACATTGATGATCGATTTGTGTTCAGCAATATTATTCGGAAATATCGTGCTAATCTTATTATATATTGGTAGGGTAAGTAGAAATAATATAACAAATTTGCTTTATTTGTATAAGTTGGGTTAGAAGTGAGTAAATTTGAGAATAATTTATTTTCTTTCATTAAATCACATATATGAGAGGTAATAATGTTGTAATCATCGAAAAAAGCAAGATCTTTTGATATTTTATCCAAAAATACTTCATATAAAGAATATAGATCAAACTCTTTCGACAAAAGCCCTTTTTCAAGATCAGTCTATTACAATAACAAAATTAAAAATACCTGGAACTTTAATATGTCTGTACATAACACTATTAAGTCGATAAACAACCCTTGGAATTCCGTTTCTGTTAATACATGGTTCATTTTAAGCTTTGCATAAATTTCTTTCAGCCATGACAGTAGATATCTAGACAATGACAGTCATTATATACTCAAAATCTAGTTGGTAATAATGTTCCTGCTTTACAAAGTCTCGCAGATACTCTAAATAGAAATGCTTTGCTGACTTGGATCGGACAATAGTTAGCAAAGACATCTCATTCCAAGATAAACTTTTCATTTTATATGAAACGGATATATTATTATTCAATTGGTTTGTCATTCGTGTAATAAGGTTGTAACTGTATGTATTATTTAAGTTTTGTTATAATTATTAGTAATACCTTAATACACGTATGCACATATGATAAAACATCAAGATATACATAATGCTTAATTTTAGTGTTAATTTATAAGATGAATATAATACACCACTTTTATTGTTTATTTATATGAATAAATTTCAATCTATTCTGAATTATGTGACTGATTTTGACTGTTTTTGGCATTCTGCTATCTCAGTTAATCTAGCTTTCTAATGTACAAATTAAATTTATATTAATACAAGTTCTGGGTCCTTTCTAGCACATAACAGTACATCTTCAGTCCCTATTTTATTTCTCTTCGCATGATGTGCAAATGCCTCTAAATCTGATGCAAATGTCTCTATGTTGAAATGATAAACTAAAGATACCAACATATTCAACTAAAAGTTCTGTCAAAACTCCATAACACTATGTCACATATATGTTTAAAATGAACAGAAATACTTTATCGTTAATCTTAATACCACTATCTTTCTCTAATTAGTTTTATAACCAATACACTGTTATACCAGTATTTAAACATAACTCACTAATTGAAACATACAAGGAATGTTTGAAATCCTATAAAATTATCTAATTATTCTATACTTCTTCCATTTGGAGGTAAAAATCACAAAAATATTAATACATTCTTGACTGTATTTATAATAAATACACTGTATTATAAACACGACATAAAATCACTTTTTTTTCATTCCGCAATGCAATTTTTGATAAACAGATTTCGTATAGATTGGAGTGTTATTCTTTTAGATCCTCATCAACCTAAAGAAAAGGAAGTAGTTGTTGAAGAAAATTCACAAGATATGTATTACAGAAAACATCATAAAAGTTTGATATTTTTGTTTCACTTTCAGAGAATTTAAAGTTCTTCCCTGGCTCAATAACTAGAAGATTAGCAGTTATTGGATTAATATGTAAATTATGAAGAGACTCATTTCTAGTCCTTGTTCCAATAATATATCGTTACACAGCACTTTCTCACTTCGTATCTGTAGATTGGTTCGTTAAAGAAAAAAGCAATGTCATTGGATGGATTAACAACAATTATTGGATTTCATATATTATGTATATACATTTATTATTATTATTATTATTAGATATATTGGAGTTATTTCATTCTTCAATATGTTTTGCATTCCAGGTGGTCAATTATTATATTTTGCTGCTGGAATTATTTATGGTCCAATTTTAGGTTCATTAATCTGTACAATTGGTATTTCGATTGGTGCTACTGGTTGTTATTTCCTTGAATCAAGAGCATTAACATTTAATGAATTAACACCAACTTGGAGAAAAGGATTAGAGTTTGCTACAAGTTTATTAGGTGGAAAACATCAATCTCCATTATATTATATGGTTAATGTAGCTTTATTAAGAAATGTATATAATTATTATTATATTCACTTTATTTATTATAGATTCCATTTATTCCCACTTATATTGTCAATTTATTACCATTGTATTATGATTTACCTGGTTTTGTTTACTTCATTGGTGTGTTAATTGGAACTATTCCTTATAGTTACTTTATGAATATATCTGGTGATATAATGATTGATATATTCCAATATAGAAGTATATATATCTTTTATTAATATTAAAGTAGAAAATCTGATTGATGTTAGTCATAAATTCTCATGGAGATATGATTTGTATAGATATGCAGCTCATGAATTATCTGTTATGAAAGTAATAACAGCAGCTGCATTTTATTTGTTCTGGGCAATTGGATTGTTTATTTTAAGAAGTGCTCTTCATCACAAAGTACTTGTTGTTCATAAAGAATAGATATTTCCTATTTTTATTCAACACTTGAAAAAAAACAAATTATTATTATTATGAATATACAAAACAAAAATAGATTGTTATTATTATTCTTGATTTGGATTTTATTTTTTCTCTGGGCTTTCATACACAATAGGTTTTGAACATAGATCTATTTTTCCTAATACATTTATAAACTCTTCTTCATTTGATAAACTCACAAACCACTTTGTTAAACTTGGGAATTTCTTTCTATAATCTTCATCGAATAAATACTGAAAATGGTAAACAACTGTACACATCAATACAATATCAGCTAATGTGATTCTATTACCTACAACATACTCTTTATCCATTAAATGATCATCTAATATTTTTAACAATCCTTCCATTTTCTGTTTGGCCTCATCTTCTTTTTCTTTATTATATTTAGCACATCCTACTAATGGTAAATACCAAGCATCAGCTGCAGGTTCAAGTAAAGTATTTGACCATTCACACCATTCATCAACCAATCCCTCATCATAAAATGTTTCACCACATAATCCTACATCACGACGCATTCTAGCTATATATTTAGCTATTGAATTACTACCATAAACACACCCTTTACTAGTCTCTAGAGTTGGTACACCACCATTTGGATTCTTTTTTAAATAGTCTTCAGTCTTATTATCTTCACCCATTTTAAATGGAGGAATATTTAGTTTTATATTGCAGTATTGCGATGTTATAATTGCTTTAGCTGCTTTATTATTATTCGCATATGTGTAAAGAGTCTATTGGATTGTATAAAATAGAAATTTATACAAGTACCATTGAATAAAACAGAGAAAAAGAAAAGTGTAACGACTATCTTTTTGAAAATTATAAAACCTTAAATGAAGAAATCTTTTGCAGATGATGTATTATCCTCATTATTACCATGTAATACTCATGTATATTAGCATAATATTATTTATAGATAAAAGAGAAAGTAGAAAAGAGTGTTTATGAAATAGATTTGGTGTTACAACATCAAAATGAGATAAGAATGATGAAAGTAGTAAATGTTCAAAGAATCGAAGAAAATAGAATATCAGAATACTTAGAGAATAACTCATTACTGATAGAAGGTTGTTTATCCTTCATTTATCCTTCTCATGTGATTCACTCGAGTATTGAAGGTGATTATATGTTAATATTAAGAGGATATTACTCGAGAGACTTAGAACAGATTACTCAAAGTAAATCTTTTTCAAGTGATGATATATGTAAAATGATTGTGTTATTATGTAATATTTTGATGATATTGAATGATTATTGTTTAGTATTAAGGAATTTGAAGAGTAGTAACATAATATATGAAGAAAATGGAGAAATGAAGTTATGTGATTTATTGTTGAATGAATTGAGAAAATATGAAGATATGAGATTGTATGATATTTGTTTCAAAAGCCCAGAAGAGTTGAATGGATATGAATGTAATGAGAGAAGTGTGATTTGGTCAATTGGCTGTATATTATATGAAATGATTTGTAAGAAATTACCATTCAATGAAGATAATGATATCAAAAGAACAGTTAATAATGTCATGAGATGTAAACACAGTTTAGATGTAGAATGTGATGATATGATGAATGAGTTGGTCAGTAAGTTGTTAAAAGTGAAAAGTAAAGATAGATTGAGTTTAAAAGAGTTGAGAGAAGAGATGATAAAAATGAGTGAAATATTGAAAGATGATAAAAATAATATGATGATATGTAAAGAAAGAAAAGAGTTATTGTTTAATAATAATAATGCAATAGTAATATCCCCCAATATTTCATATCAAATACAATATTATCTTCAATATAATAAATATGAAAGTATAAATGTTATATATAAAGAATAGAACTTAGAGATAAATTGATAGAATCATTTAATCATCAATATAGTGACAGAATACTAGCTATACTATTGATGATGAAATTATATAAAGAAGATAATACAATAAAATATAAACTGAAATTCCAAAATCGTCACCAATGTAAAGTGGTTAAACAGTCTTATTTAGATGATATGATATTTGATATTAATACTGATTATTATGACAAAGAAACAATCTATAGTAATGTAAGATGTGTTTGTTTCTGTGAAGAAGGGGTATATTATTTACTGAGAATATTAAAACTAATAAATCCAACAAAAATCAAAATTAGTATTTTTTTAATACTTTTATTATATAATACATAGAGATTAACATTCTATTATCATGTCAATCATTTTTTGGATCATTTTTTTCTCAATTATATAATCTAAATCAGTTAGATTTATCATGGTGTGAAATTACCTATCACTTTATTGAAACATTTGTTAAATCAATTCCATTGACAAGATTGAAATGTTTAGATCTGTCATGTATCTATTATATATATATATAATGAAATAGTTAATCCAATTGGTTCAAAAGGCTTCAAATTATTACTTCCATATTTACATTTATTAATCAACTTTAAGAATGAATTGAATCTTAGAGGAATGAATTTAAATGATGAATCAATGATGTTATTATCAAAAAAGTTATATAAATATCCAAATCTTAGCAAAATAGATGTTGTATTCAACAATAATATTCATTCAAAAGGATTAGAAACATTATTCTCCAAATGTACAAATATATATTGTAATCCATGTAAAGAATTACTTGTTAATAAAAATATACCAGTTTTGTTCAATAATTTAAACTCATTAAATCTTAGTAACTTAGACATTAATGATAATGTTTTTAATTCTTTCATTTCTTTAAGATCAAATGAATTAAAAGAAACAGTAGAGCTGGATTTGAGAAGTATAATTTGATGTTATTATTATATTTTCTATAGATAATAAATTATCATATAAAAGTATAAAAACACTGATTAACAACTTATCTTCATTTCCCAGTCTTAAATACCTTTATCTATGTGGAAATGAAATAGGAGATGCAGGAATGAAATTATTATCTCCACATATACATTTATTGAAAGATAAATATCATGATGATATTATTAACTGCTCAAGTATAACTATTATTATTTATTAAGTTTTGAATAGAAATGGGATTATCTTCAAAGGGGTTAGAATATTTGTTGGGAGGTTTAAAAAATAATAATAGTAAAATAGAAGATGATGAAGAAGAAGAAAATGGGGAAGAAGAAGAAGAGGAGGAGGAAGACGAAGAAGGTGATGATGATGATGATGGGAAGGAGAATATGTATAAACTTGATATAAGCGATAATAATATAAATTCGGAAGGAATAAAGCATTTGATGAATTATATGATGGAAAATGAAAATATAGAAAACTTGATTATTCACAGTATATATTTGAGTATTATATATAATAGATAATCCTATTGGTAGTATTGGATTTGGATATTTATTAGGATCTTTAAAACTATTGATCAATGATGGTGATGATAATGCGTTAGAATTTAATTTAAGTAATACATTAATAGATGATGAATGTGTACTATTGTTGGTAGATGAAATACATTCAATTGAAGACTGTGATAGAATAAATCTGAGTGAAAATCAAATTGGAATAAAAGGATTAAAATCCATCTGTTCGAAGTCATTAGAAAATAAATACATTCCATTCATACAAATGAAATGTTCATCATGGACGAATCAAGAATTGAAGTATTATTTGAACTATTGCAAAAATAAATCAGCAATATCAATTGATTTTTCTAGTATAATATCTAAATTGTTTTAATGTAATAGATTTGAATATTAAAGATTCTCACATTTGCTTAATAAAACAGATTAACTATGAATATCTTGATTTATCTAATAACAAAATTAGTCATGAAGGATTAAAAAAGCTGATAGATTCTTTACCAGAAGATGTAAAACATATTTCAATACATGATAATCCAATTGGAGATGAAGGAGTAGAGATAATATGTAGTAATTTAGATAAATTTATTCGTAATAATTTTTCATTAAATCTCTCAAGTATTTTACTCTTTAATTATAATCTTTATAGATATTGGAATGAATGAAAACGGATTAAAGATGTTGATAGAAAAATTAAGAGATTATGAACTATTAAAACAGATAAATCTTTCAGCAAATGAATTAAATGAAAAAGGATTGAAATTATTTAATGAAAATCAAAAGTATTTTCAAGATTTGCAAGAATTATCAATAACATTGAAAGAAGATGTAGATAAATCAGAATTAAAATCATTTTTAGAAACATTTTCATCAATTGGAATAATAAAATTAGATGGAATTTCAGAAAAAGAAAAGAAAGAATTAAGTAAAGAATTCTTCAACATTAAATAACTGAAATTCTGAGTTAATAATGTAAATTTTGAAAAAATAATGTCAAGCTTTTATGGTTTGAGGAGTGTGTATTTTGTTGTATTTTATAATTTTCACACTTATATTCAGTTTGAGTAAATTAATTCAATGTTATATCTTATTATTGTGTGTGGTTAATCTGTTGGTCAAGTTGGAAGTATATATACAAACGTATTTACTGAATGATCTCTGTAGATGAAAAGAAATAATTAATATAAAATATATTTATTGACATAAACATCCACCAGCTTCACTTGGAGCACTTCTGCCAACTTCATTCAAAACTGGAGCAGCTTCTATTCCTCTTTCATTCAATAAACATCGAAACCATAATAATCGATCTTTCGCTTTTTCTACATTCAAATTCTCTGGATTACTCCATAATCTTTCACTTACACTTGCTGCTCTTGGCCAAATTGTATTAAATATTACAGAACTATCTACTGTTTCACCCCACATACAAGCTTCACCTCCTAATACTTTCTTTTCTTTTTCTTTATCATCAATTCCATTTAATGGATCATTATTATAAAATACTTCCCAGTTGTTATTCAAATCATCCAAATACCATTTCTTTGATATTATCACATTAAATCCACGATTGATTATTGACATTGTACTTGTTCCACCTAACCAGATTTGAATTATTGATTCAGTATTATTTATTCCTTTTGGAATATGAGTTACTACTTCTTCCCAATTCATTGTCTTTTTATTATTATTTAATATTATTTTATGACTATTATCAACCATATATTTATAAGTATCAGTTACATCATATCCATGTTTATTCATCCACTCTTTTATACGAGGAGTTTCATTCCAACACTTCATTGATACTTCATCACCACCTAAATGAATATAATTATCAGGAAATAATGAAGATATTTCACCAAATAATTGTTTTAATAAAGGCATTGTGTAATTACTACTTGGATCTAATGGTTCTAAACATGTTTCACTTGGACATACTTCAGGATCTATTTATATAATAATTAATAATTTATACATTCTTTACACCATGACATCATATGGCCAGGAATATCAATTTCAGGAATTATTCTTATACCTCTCTTTCGAGCATATTCTATTATATCTTTCATTTCTTTCTAAATAAATAAAAACAAATTTATTTATTTATTTATACTTGTGTATATCTTGATGCATTATCATAACTAGAATCCCAAAACTTCGGTAAGGATTTTATTTCAGCTACAAATGCTTGATTATCACTTAAATGCCAATGTAATGTATTGAATTTCGCATAACTTAAACTGTCTATTACTTTCTTTAAGATTCTTTTGGGTAAAAAGTGACGAACTGAATCTATTAATACTCCTCGATACTATTATACACATTTATTATATAATTAATACTGCAAAATATGGTTTATCAGAGATTATCCAAGGTGAGTCATGAATTATATATTGTTTTCTTGTTGAGTCATATGTCACTAACTGAGAAAAGGTCTCTAATCCATAATATGCACCATACACTGTAGAAGCTTCTATTATTGCACTTGGAGGAGAAACTGTGATATTTAAAGAATAACTCTCATCTACTCCCATCTATTATTATTATTATTTTCATATCAAAATATTGAAATACTTGTAAATCAGCATTACAATCATCAACTCTCACTATAACAGAACTTAAAAAAGAAGAACTAATATCACCTTCTTCTTCATGTTCTCCAAATATTATTGCCTTGTATCTTGAGAAAGAATCTTCTAAATCTTTACAGGATATTTCACTTTTAAATTCAAAAGAAAAACCTCTAACAAATAAATCGGTATTTCCACGATTATATTTATTAGGATAGGGCCATATTTTTAGTGTTGATTCACTTAAGCAGAAGTGCAGATAGATAAAAAAACAAAAAAACAAAAATATCATTTTCTAAACGAATATATTGTCAAAATAGATTGTAATAATCATCATTTTCTCATTATATATAGATAGAAATGAATAAAATAATATCAAAGAAATATAAATGTGGATCATATTCTGTTTTAGAAACAAATTCATTATCAAAGTCAGTAAAAACAAAGAAAGTGTTAAGAAAACATGAAATAACCACTCAGATAGGAATATTTATACCTCGAGGATTGATTGAAGATGTGTGTAATATAAAAGAATTAGTTGAAGAACTTTTCTACTATAAAGCGACAGTTCCATTCTGTTATATTGTAAATGTATATTAATGTGTATATGAATTGTATATAGAAAGAATTTATCGAAGAATATATAAAGTCATGCAATTGTTTTGTTTTATACTCCATAAACACTCCAACTCCTCCATGTAATTCAGTTTATGTAGTGAATGGAATACTGTATTTGTATATAGACAAAGATTCTTATCAAACAATTGGATTAGATGGAAAGAAAATAAACAATAATTATTATGTAATAATCATCAATTTAAAACATTTAAACAATTCCTTTTATGAAAAATTAATAAGTAGTTTATCTGATGATCGAGTATATGATAATAATATAATAATGAATAGATGAATAAAATAACAGTAATAATGTCATATACAAACTCAGAAAATGGTAAATGTTTATCAATGAATATACCACCAGATTACCAACCCAAACAAATCTACAATACATTTTCAATAACAGAATATAATTCAATCGAAATACCGAATTATGAAAGTGTAAATTCGAATTAAATAATAATAACTCAATGAAAGTACAAGAAAGTGAAATATGTAATATAAACAATCTCCTTGATTATATTGGGATGATTGAATGTAATATAGATGATATATTGTATGGAAATGAGAAAGATAGTTATATTTCTTCTTTTAATCCCTTAGATGGATATATATCTAATTGTGATGATGCAATACATATGAAATGTAAAGGAGTATTTTCGTATGTATTTATTGAATGTTTAATGAGTATATTGAATAAGATTATAAACTCCAAACATTTATCATATTATTTATTGTCATTATATGGATTGAATAATGATATTTGTTTAAAAGGATTAAATTGTCAATATATTAAGAAAGAAGAAGAAGTTGAAG
The DNA here is from genome assembly GCA_002245135.1 of Proteromonas lacertae. Taxonomy (NCBI): domain Eukaryota; class Bigyra; order Opalinata; family Proteromonadidae; genus Proteromonas; species Proteromonas lacertae. The sequence goes on from NGBS01000027.1 coordinate 83,663, forward strand.
ATAATAATCTTCATTTGATCATGTTTGAAAATGATAAATCACTAATATATTGTGTATAATATTCTTTTGTTTTTGTATTATTTCATAAAAACACATAAATATGATGATGATAATGAGAATATAAGAATATAAAATGTTAGAATGAGTTTTATGAGAAATACATTGATTTTCTGATTCTTGGATTAACTACTATTGAAGTATCTGTTGTTTCTACATTGTTTACTTTCACTGTTGATAATAATCTATATCTGTAAGCACATAAATCAGCATATTTCACACAGGGAGGAATAGATATACATTTTGTACATCGATTAAACAAATAACATTCCCAATAGATTAATAAACTCAACTCATTCTCATTCCAATGTTTATCTTCATATAAAACAGTGTAACAAGCTGGATGTACTGTTCCTTGGAAACTGTTTTGACTTGATAAGTAGAATTGAAATCGATTCTTATCAATTATTGTATTATCTATCACTGTTCCACTTATTATATTGTGGTTTTTATCAATTGTTGATTGAACATCACTAAAGAATCTAGTGTGATGACGTTTATTTACTATCAAATAAGTCAATTCTATTCTTTTGTCTTTTCCAAAGATTTCTTCCATCGCTCTTTTTGTACTTGGAATTTCAGTTTCTGTTAATGTTATATTCTGAGATTCACTTACTCCATCTCTTTCAAATATTATTCTTTCAGGTAATATTCCTCTGTTATTCTTTAAATAATCAGTAAATAATACTTTTAACATATCTTCCAATTCACTGATTATCTCATTTCCACTATCTTGATATCTCACTTCACTTACATATTTAACACCATCTTCATCCATTGAACAAACTACACAAGCGATGGATTTCATTTCACTCTTTTGTTTTGGATGACAAACATCACCACCAACAAGCATTGTTCTTTTTTCTCTCTATTATTAATATATTAATATATATATATACTATTGGATTCTTGATAGTTCCTGGAGATTTTGTACAGTAATTCATACCTCCACATTTAAGATTTAACTTGATTATTATATTCGCTAAATATTGAATACCACCTTTCAAAGCTTTCGAAGGTATTAATACTTGACTTAATACTCCATGTATAACATCACAACTCATCTTTATTATCTTATATAACTCCATATCTTCATTTGGAATAAACACTATTATCAATTCAGGATTGTCTTTCTTCATTTCTTTATCAATACTTCTGCATATATTATTCATATCTCTTATATCAACATTTATCACTCTCATATCATTTGGTAACGACATATTCATTTTTCTACCTGTATTTATCAAATCAGACATTATTTTACCAATTCTATTAGAATTTCTATAATCACAATTGAATATTTTCCAAGATTTCTATCATCATAATAATCATCATATAATATTATATACTATTGTTGTTCCTTTATATAATTTCACATCTTTCAGATTATAACTTCCATTATTTGGTTTAATATCAGTATTATTGAAATGAATGGATGGAGATGGAAGATGATGAGCTTCACACTATTAATAACATATATAAACAATATAGATTTATACTTTTATCATTTCTCTTTCTATTCTTGTTGATAAATCATTGTTTATTGCATTATATATTCCAACATTATTATTACTGATATTTTCGATCTTTCTTCTTAATATATCAGGTTTAAATGCACTGGCTTTTATCATCTCAGCTTGTTCATAAGGTGTTAACTTCTTGGTATATCTTTGATTACTTTCAATCTTACATACTTCCATTGGCATACTACAATTATTCTGTAAGATTAATAATGGAAGATTTGGATATGATAATCTAATATTATAAGTATTATTAAAATAGTCATTCACATTTATCATATTTCCATCAATTGCAAATCTGTTTAACATATAATAATAATTATTATTATATATATACTGTGTAGTAATTGCATTTAAATTGGAGATATTCTTGATTTTATACTTTCGACAAAATCCTTGATGATTACATTCAATTGTTGTTTCTTTCAATACTTTTAATAAATCTTTCAATTCATTATTGTTTAATCCTCTTCCAAATCCTCTTAAATCATCAATATTCACAACTTTCTTAAATATTTCTAATACACTACAATCATCAATAAACACACTACATGTTGGACATATATTCAATGTTAAACCAATATCACTAATATGTAATCCCATATTAAATCCACCTGTACATATTGATAAACCTTTTCCTATACTCTTCATATTCATTCTATTCATATCATAAAATCCATTTCCTATATCTAAATATCTACTTTTCTCATAATCTCGTAAGATATTGGATAATACACTCATCTCCAATTCAGGGATTCCATTCATTCTTACACCATATTCATTTATCATATTCAAATCTATCACTTGATTTGTATCACTTAATTTCACATTAAACTATTCGATTGTGATTATTTCCTTCAATTAAGGTTATTCGCTTATTCTCTAATGATGTTTCATTTAATCTTACATTACTGTATAACATCTTATCTCCATTATAATACAGCTTTAAACCATTTCCTATATTCATTTCTTTTTCAATTTCACTTTTACATACACTCCAAATATTCATCTTTAATATCTTTGGGAAATGCTCTTCATCTCTTTCATCACTCATCTTTACATCATAACTGTAAATTACAACATCACTTTTTCTGATATTCACTTTAAATCGGTTACTTATCACTTCAAATTTTTGACCTAAACTGATATGATTAACAAACTTTGGAAAAGGACTTTCGATCATACGACCAATTGCTGATACACTGCCACTAACACTGACACTACTACTACTACTAATCGGTAAAACATTAGTTTTACTTTCAATTTCAGATGATTTTGTTTCATTACACAATCTTGTGCTTGAAGGAAGTCCAACAGCAACATTTCTTTCTACACCATTAACAGGAGCTGGAGGTGGTTGTGGAACTGACGTAGAACTTACACTGGCTGATTCAAAAATCACTTCTCGACCTTCAGCAATACATTCATTACATCTACACTCGTTCTTCTTCTTAAGCTGCTTTTTACTAAAGCACTTACTGGCTAATGTTCTTCCACAAGCTTTACAAAAATGATTTTCTGAATTCATAATTCTTTAGCAGATTAAGTGTCACACATCTACATTCTAGGATTTCTACATTTCTATTGTCATTCACTGTGAAATTCCATTTTTTGTTAATGAAACCCATATAATTTTGAAATTAAATTATTTTTTGAATAAATTATCATAAATCAATAAATCAATTAACTATGATAAAATTAAAAAGTCTATTACAATCTTTTCCTCCTTTGTCATCATTATCATCATCGAAATCAGTAAAATTGAAAAGCAAGAGTATTTTAGGAAGTGTGTTTGGTTCAATGGTAGGAGATGCATTTGGATCATATTGGGAATTGAAAACTCCTCCAATGAATGAAGAAGAAATGAAGTTAGCTTGTGAATTTCCCAAAGGTAGTGTTAGTGGTAGAGGTGCCGGTCAAATAACTGATGATAGTGAGATGATGATGTGCATATTATATAATTTATATAAGAATGAAAGAAATGTTTATCCTTTACATGAAATATGTAAAAGTTATAATGAATGGTATAAAAGTAATCCTCCTGATTTAGGAATAACAACGAAGAATAGTTTAAGTGAATTTGATGAAATGGAATTTAGAGATGATAATGAAATAATGGAGATAATAAATAATCGAGATATAAAGAAGAATAAAAGTAAATCAAATGGTTGTTTAATGAGATGTAATATAATAGGAGTTTGGTATTATAATGAAAGTAAAGAAATAATCGATAAATATAGTCGATTAGACAGTGGAATAACTCACAATAATGAAATATGTAAAGAAGTTTGTAGTGTATATAATATATGTATAAGTGAAATAATTAAGAGTAGTGAAAATGATAATGATGATGAAAGAATAAATATAATATTGAATGAATTAAAAGATTATTGTAAATTACATGATTATGATATATGTTTAGAATGGATATTAGAAGGAATGGAAGAAGAATTAAAAATAAATGTGAATGAACATAATGGTTATATAAAATATGGGTTTGTATTGAGTATTTACTGTTTAAATCATAAATTTGATTATGAGAAAAGTATGAAATTTGTATTAAAACTAGGTGGAGATAGTGATACAAATTGTTGTATAGTAGGTGGAATAATAGGTTGTTATAATAAGTTAGATAATATTCCTTTATATTGGATAGAGAAAGTATTAAATTCTCCTTATGATGATAGTTATTTAAATGGAGGAGAAAAATACTATCCAAGTGAAGTATTGAAATATTTATCGAAGTTGGAAATAGTTTAATTAAAAAACTATGTTTGTATTTAGTTGTTTTTTAATACTTGATATAACTTTTATGATAAAATAATATAATTTTATATTTGAATAGATATTGTAATGAGTGAGAATGTGTTAAATGTGATTATAGAAAGATTAAATCATTATAAACCATTAGAAAATATGAATATATCAGGAAATGAATTAAATGAAAGAGAATTGAGGTTAATGAAAGAAAATAAAGAAGTATTTGATTGTTTAGATGAATTATCAATAACAGTGAAAGAGAATATAGATAAATCAAAATTGAAATCATTTTTAGAAACATTTACATCAATTGGAATAATGAAAATAGATGGAATTGGAGAAGATGAGAAGAAAGATATATCAAAATATTATTTGAATATTAAGTAATTGAATTAATAAATGTTTTTGTTGGGTAGAAATGATAATAATATTAAAAAATAAAGATTTAGATTTGTTAGTTGCTTATCATGAAAAGAAAGAACTACCTCCTGAAATTGAAGGATGTAAATTAGTTGAATCGTGTGATGATAATATGTTAGGTTCAATTGAGTAAATTTGAAAAAAATATAAAAAGTGATATTTTTAATATTAAAATGTTGTATTATGATGATGATAATTTTGAGTAATAAAAAGTGGTAATTTATAAGAAAAGAATGATGAATAAAAAGAAAAAAATCTCTTCCGGACGGGATTGAACCGTCGACCTTACGGTTAACAGCCGTACGCTCTAACCAGCTGAGCTACGGAAGATTTGAATTTTATTTTCAATATACATTTATAAACTTTATTTTTCTTTTTATAAATGAGATTAATATATTCATAATAATAGTACATCAACTTGTTTACGATTATCATTAACCCAATATTTGAAGAAAATAAAGAATTAATGGCTATTGAAGATAAAGATAAGGTATCTTGCTAAGAATTCATTTTGAAATTTTGTTGTGTTGTTATAAATAACTTAATATAAATGATATAGTGGTTTCTTCATCTTAAATAAAGAAATAAAGAAAAATAAAGTTTATAAAAGCATATTGAAAATAAAATTCAAATCTTCCGTAGCTCAGCTGGTTAGAGCGTACGGCTGTTAACCGTAAGGTCGACGGTTCAATCCCGTCCGGAAGAGATTTTTTTCTTTTTATTCATCATTCTTTTCTTATAAATCACCACTTTTTATTATTTAAAATTATCATCATCATAATACAACATTTTAATATTAAAAATATCACTTTTTATATTTTTTTCAAATTTACTCAATTGAACCTAACATATTATCATCACATGATTCAACTAATTTACATCCTTCAATTTCAGGAGGTAGTTCTTTCTTTTCGTGATAAGCAACTAACAAATCTAAATCACTATCACTAATCTCCTTTGGATCTTCTACATTCTCTACTTCATTATTTAAACTAGGTATAATCAATGATATTAAAGTATTCTTCTTCTTTTCTGTATTAGATTTACCAATAATAATCTGCTGCCAAATCCTTTTTCTTTTGCGCAACATTATACATCCTAGTATCAATTGAATTCCTAGTTAATAATCTATATATAACCACAGGTTTAGTTTGACCATATCGATGACATCGATCTATTGCTTGAATATCTTCTTGAGGATTCCAATCATTATCATAAATAATAACGGTGTCAGCACTTGATAGATTAATGCCAATACCACCAGCTCTTGTACTTACTAAGAAGATAAAACAATCATTATTATTGTTATAACTATCTATTATTGACTGTCTAGTGGATGCAGTAACAGAACCATCTAATCTTACATAACTATATCCTTTATAATTCAACAAATCTTCAATACAATCTAATACTCTTGTCATTTGAGAGAATATCAACACTTTATGATTATATTTCCTTAATAATAATAATAATTTGTTTAATAATATGAATTTACCACAATCGTTGATTAGATTATCATCTGTTTTGTTTTGATTATTAGTTTCTCGTTCATGTATAAGATATGGATGGTTTATACACTTTCTTAAATCCATTACCAAGTTTCTCAATATATTTGAGTTAATTTGTAATTTCTGTTGTTGGATTAATGTAATAAAATTATCTTTTTCATATAACATCTTAATTAAATCATTTTGATAAGGAGAAGTATTACAATATAACAAATACTCTCTTTTCGTTGGTAATGGAGTGTTTATATCTGATTTTATTCTTCTAAGGAAAAATGGACCAATTACCTTACGTAATTTATCAATCATTTGCTGTTTGATCATATCATTTTCACCTTCATATCTACTGAAATCAAAACTATATAATATTATATATATATATAATATTATTATTATTACAATACCTTTCCAAAAATAGATTAACATCTCTGAATATTTCAGGTAATAGAAAGTGTAATAATGACCACAATTCCGTCAAATTATTCTGTAACGGTGTTCCTGTTAATAATAATCTATTCGTTACACTTAAATCAGTATTACAATATTCACACAATGTAAAAAGACACTGGTGAAGTTGAGAATTGGAATTTTTAATTCTATGAGCTTCATCTACTACTACATAGATGAAATTTAATACACTCAATTTCCTATAACAATTAATAAATATTTATACTTTGAATATTGTTTGAGAGTTTCATAAGATGTTAATACAACAGGAAAATTCTTTGTTTTATAAGTTTTTAGTTTTTTATATAATTCTTTCTTATAGTTAATATCACCATAAAATTTCACTGTTGGAAGTGCTGGAGCCCATTTTGCAAACTCATTTAACCAATTATCTAATGTTGATACTGGTACAACTATTAATACTGGTCCCCAAACTTGTACTTCTCTTAAATGTGCTAAAAATCCAATTACTTGTATTGTTTTACCTAATCCCATCTCATCTGCTAATAATCCATTTGATCCACTTTCATATAATCTGTTTAACCAATTTATACCTTTTAACTGATGTGGATAAAGACTATAAAATGTATATATGAGGGAAAAAAAGAAATATACATTCCTCCTGTTAACAAAGAAGGTTGTCTATCTATAATTGTAGATTCATCTGACACTAAAATATTCTCTATTGCTTCAGAATATGTTAATGCTGCTGTTACTAATTGATTGGCAACTTCATTTGTCTGACTGGTTGTATTATTCTGTGCCTTAGAAGTAAATTCCGCTTTATCAATATCATCAACTGAATCAACAACACTAGTTGGACTTAAATGAACTACTTTTCTTGTTTTACTAGGTTTAATCTCTTCATCCTATTATAATAAAAATAACATAATACTGTGCGTCTTTTTATTTTCACTACAAATTGATCCATTCAGAAATTATTTATTTGGCGCGAAAATGATACTTTTTCGCTCCAAAACATTTTATAGATTTACGTTGTATATATTATTCTATAATAAGGACATACCAACAAAAAAGGTAAAAACATAACTCTTCTAACATTAATTAAATTTAATGATATAAATATTATTAGTTTTCAAAGTATAAATGCTTTTAATAAATTATAATCATTTCTGTGACCTTTCTATTGCAAGAACAAACTCTCTAAAACCAATCTTCCCATCTTTATTCAAATCTGCGTAGTGCATAATATCATTAATTGCTTTTGGATCTGGATTAATTCCAACCATTTCACACATTGGTCTTAATTCTTTGGCATCAATAAATCTAAACAAAAAATGTAAATATAAACTATACCCATTGTTATTAATATCAAAAGAATCAAATACTTTTTTCATTTTCTCTTGACTCATTATAGAATAGAATTAATGTTAATAATTAGAACAAAAAAGAAAAAATAAAATAAACCAATTATATCAAACTTTCAGCTTGAAAATCTATAATGAATAATAATAAAAAAATATCGCATGATATGATTTTTTACACAAAATAATATATTATATAGAAATGTTAGATTGTAGCATCTTTTCCTAGAGGAAATACATATTTATGAAACAAAATGTAAAACATTTATATTTATTCAATATTAAAATAATCTTTTGATAATATCTTTCTTCTCATCTTCTCCAATTCCATCTATTTTCATTATTCCAATTGATGTAAATGTTTCTAAAAATGATTTCAATTCTGATTTATCTATATTCTCTTTCACTGTTATTAATAATTCATCTAAACAATCAAATACTTCTTATTTCTTTCATTAACCTCAATTCTCTTTCATTTAATTCATTTCCTGATATATTCATATTTTCTAATGGTTTATAATGATTTAATCTTTCTATAATCACATTTAACACATTCACATTCATTACCAATATCTATTCAAATATAAAATTATATTATTTTATCATAAAAGTTATATCAAGTATTAAAAAACAACTAAATACAAACATAATTTTTTAATTAAACTATTTCCAACTTCGATAAATATTTCAATACTTCACTTGGATAGTATTTTTCTCCTCCATTTAAATAACTATCATCATAAGGAGAATTTAATACTTTCTCTATCCAATATAAAGGAATATTATCTAACTTATTATAACAACCTATTATTCCACCTACTATACAACAATTTGTATCACTATCTCCACCTAGTTTTAATACAAATTTCATACTTTTCTCATAATCAAATTTATGATTTAAACAGTAAATACTCAATACAAACCCATATTTTATATAACCATTATGTTCATTCACATTTATTTTTAATTCTTCTTCCATTCCTTCTAATATCCATTCTAAACATATATCATAATCATGTAATTTACAATAATCTTTTAATTCATTCAATATTATATTTATTCTTTCATCATCATTATCATTTTCACTACTCTTAATTATTTCACTTATACATATATTATATACACTACAAACTTCTTTACATATTTCATTATTGTGAGTTATTCCACTGTCTAATCGACTATATTTATCGATTATTTCTTTACTTTCATTATAATACCAAACTCCTATTATATTACATCTCATTAAACAACCATTTGATTTACTTTTATTCTTCTTTATATCTCGATTATTTATTATCTCCATTATTTCATTATCATCTCTAAATTCCATTTCATCAAATTCACTTAAACTATTCTTCGTTGTTATTCCTAAATCAGGAGGATTACTTTTATACCATTCATTATAACTTTTACATATTTCATGTAAAGGATAAACATTTCTTTCATTCTTATATAAATTATATAATATGCACATCATCATCTCACTATCATCAGTTATTTGACCGGCACCTCTACCACTAACACTACCTTTGGGAAATTCACAAGCTAACTTCATTTCTTCTTCATTCATTGGAGGAGTTTTCAATTCCCAATATGATCCAAATGCATCTCCTACCATTGAACCAAACACACTTCCTAAAATACTCTTGCTTTTCAATTTTACTGATTTCGATGATGATAATGATGACAAAGGAGGAAAAGATTGTAATAGATTTTTTAATTTTATCATAGTTAATTGATTTATTGATTTATGATAATTTATTCAAAAAATAATTTAATTTCAAAATTATATGGGTTTCATTAACAAAAAATGGAATTTCACAGTGAATGACAATAGAAATGTAGAAATCCTGTGTGACACTTAATCTGCTAAAGAATTATGAATTCAGAAAATCATTTTTGTAAAGCTTGTGGAAGAATATTAGCCAGTAAGTGCTTTAGTAAAAAGCAGCTTAAGAAGAAGAACGAGTGTAGATGTAATGAATGTATTGCTGAAGGTCGAGAAGTGATTTTTGAATCAGCCAGTGTAAGTTCTACGTCAGTTCCACAACCACCTCCAGCTCCTGTTAATGGTGTAGAAAGAAATGTTGCTGTTGGACTTCCTTCAAGCACAAGATTGTGTAATGAAACAAAATCATCTGAAATTGAAAGTAAAACTAATGTTTTACCGAGTAGTAGTGTTAGTGGCAGTGTTAGTGGCAGTGTATCAGCAATTGGTCGTATGATCGAAAGTCCTTTTCCAAAGTTTGTTAATCATATCAGTTTAGGTCAAAAATTTGAAGTGATAAGTAACCGATTTAAAGTGAATATCAGAAAAAGTGATGTTGTAATTTACAGTTATGATGTAAAGATGAGTGATGAAAGAGATGAAGAGCATTTCCCAAAGACATTAAAGATGAATATTTGGAGTGTATGTAAAAGTGAAATTGAAAGAGAAATGAATATAGGAAATGGTTTAAAGCTGTATTATAATGGAGATAAGATGTTATACAGTAATGTAAGATTAAATGAAACATCATTAGAGAATAGGCGAATAACCTTAATTGAAGGAAATAATCACAATCGAATAGTTAATGTGAAATTAAGTGATACAAATCAAGTGATAGATTTGAATATGATAAATGAATATGGTGTAAGAATGAATGGAATCCCTGAATTGGAGATGAGTGTATTATCCAATATCTTACGAGATTATGAGAAAAGTAGATATTTAGATATAGGAAATGGATTTTATGATATGAATAGAATGAATATGAAGAGTATAGGAAAAGGTTTATCAATATGTACAGGTGGATTTAATATGGGATTACATATTAGTGATATTGGTTTAACATTGAATATATGTCCAACATGTAGTGTGTTTATTGATGATTGTAGTGTATTAGAAATATTTAAGAAAGTTGTGAATATTGATGATTTAAGAGGATTTGGAAGAGGATTAAACAATAATGAATTGAAAGATTTATTAAAAATATTGAAAGGAACAACAATTGAATGTAATCATCAAGGATTTTGTCGAAAGTATAAAATCAAGAATATCTCCAATTTAAATGCAATTACTACACAGTATATATATAATAATAATTATTATTATATGTTAAACAGATTTGCAATTGATGGAAATATGATAAATGTGAATGACTATTTTAATAATACTTATAATATTAGATTATCATATCCAAATCTTCCATTATTAATCTTACAGAATAATTGTAGTATGCCAATGGAAGTATGTAAGATTGAAAGTAATCAAAGATATACCAAGAAGTTAACACCTTATGAACAAGCTGAGATGATAAAAGCCAGTGCATTTAAACCTGATATATTAAGAAGAAAGATCGAAAATATCAGTAATAATAATGTTGGAATATATAATGCAATAAACAATGATTTATCAACAAGAATAGAAAGAGAAATGATAAAAGTATAAATCTATATTGTTTATATATGTTATTAATAGTGTGAAGCTCATCATCTTCCATCTCCATCCATTCATTTCAATAATACTGATATTAAACCAAATAATGGAAGTTATAATCTGAAAGATGTGAAATTATATAAAGGAATAACAATAGTATATAATATTATATGATGATTATTATGATGATAGAAATCTTGGAAAATATTCAATTGTGATTATAGAAATTCTAATAGAATTGGTAAAATAATGTCTGATTTGATAAATACAGGTAGAAAAATGAATATGTCGTTACCAAATGATATGAGAGTGATAAATGTTGATATAAGAGATATGAATAATATATGCAGAAGTATTGATAAAGAAATGAAGAAAGACAATCCTGAATTGATAATAGTGTTTATTCCAAATGAAGATATGGAGTTGTATAAGATAATAAAGATGAGTTGTGATGTTATACATGGAGTATTAAGTCAAGTATTAATACCTTCGAAAGCTTTGAAAGGTGGTATTCAATATTTAGCGAATATAATAATCAAGTTAAATCTTAAATGTGGAGGTATGAATTACTGTACAAAATCTCCAGGAACTATTAAGAATCCAATAGTATATATATATATTAATATATTAATAATAGAGAGAAAAAGAACAATGCTTGTTGGTGGTGATGTTTGTCATCCAAAACAAAAGAGTGAAATGAAATCCATCGCTTGTGTAGTTTGTTCAATGGATGAAGATGGTGTTAAATATGTAAGTGAAGTGAGATATCAAGATAGTGGAAATGAGATAATCAGTGAATTGGAAGATATGTTAAAAGTATTATTTACTGATTATTTAAAGAATAACAGAGGAATATTACCTGAAAGAATAATATTTGAAAGAGATGGAGTAAGTGAATCTCAGAATATAACATTAACAGAAACTGAAATTCCAAGTACAAAAGAGCGATGGAAGAAATCTTTGGAAAAGACAAAAGAATAGAATTGACTTATTTGATAGTAAATAAACGTCATCACACTAGATTCTTTAGTGATGTTCAATCAACAATTGATAAAAACCACAATATAATAAGTGGAACAGTGATAGATAATACAATAATTGATAAGAATCGATTTCAATTCTACTTATCAAGTCAAAACAGTTTCCAAGGAACAGTACATCCAGCTTGTTACACTGTTTTATATGAAGATAAACATTGGAATGAGAATGAGTTGAGTTTATTAATCTATTGGGAATGTTATTTGTTTAATCGATGTACAAAATGTATATCTATTCCTCCCTGTGTGAAATATGCTGATTTATGTGCTTACAGATATAGATTATTATCAACAGTGAAAGTAAACAATGTAGAAACAACAGATACTTCAATAGTAGTTAATCCAAGAATCAGAAAATCAATGTATTTCTCATAAAACTCATTCTAACATTTTATATTCTTATATTCTCATTATCATCATCATATTTATGTGTTTTTATGAAATAATACAAAAACAAAAGAATATTATACACAATATATTAGTGATTTATCATTTTCAAACATGATCAAATGAAGATTATTATCTTCAACTTCTTCTTCTTTCTTAATATATTGACAATTTAATCCTTTTAAACAAATATCATTATTCAATCCATATAATGACAATAAATAATATGATAAATGTTTGGAGTTTATAATCTTATTCAATATACTCATTAAACATTCAATAAATACATACGAAAATACTCCTTTACATTTCATATGTATTGCATCATCACAATTAGATATATATCCATCTAAGGGATTAAAAGAAGAAATATAACTATCTTTCTCATTTCCATACAATATATCATCTATATTACATTCAATCATCCCAATATAATCAAGGAGATTGTTTATATTACATATTTCACTTTCTTGTACTTTCATTGAGTTATTATTATTTAATTCGAATTTTACACTTTCATAATTCGGTATTTCGATTGAATTATATTCTGTTATTGAAAATGTATTGTAGATTTGTTTGGGTTGGTAATCTGGTGGTATATTCATTGATAAACATTTACCATTTTCTGAGTTTGTATATGACATTATTACTGTTATTTTATTCATCTATTCATTATTATATTATTATCATATACTCGATCATCAGATAAACTACTTATTAATTTTTCATAAAAGGAATTGTTTAAATGTTTTAAATTGATGATTATTACATAATAATTATTGTTTATTTTCTTTCCATCTAATCCAATTGTTTGATAAGAATCTTTGTCTATATACAAATACAGTATTCCATTCACTACATAAACTGAATTACATGGAGGAGTTGGAGTGTTTATGGAGTATAAAACAAAACAATTGCATGACTTTATATATTCTTCGATAAATTCTTTCTATATACAATTCATATACACATTAATATACATTTACAATATAACAGAATGGAACTGTCGCTTTATAGTAGAAAAGTTCTTCAACTAATTCTTTTATATTACACACATCTTCAATCAATCCTCGAGGTATAAATACTCCTATCTGAGTGGTTATTTCATGTTTTCTTAACATTTTCTTTGTTTTTACTGACTTTGATAATGAATTTGTTTCTAAAACAGAATATGATCCACATTTATATTTCTTTGATATTATTTTATTCATTTCTATCTATATATAATGAGAAAATGATGATTATTACAATCTATTTTGACAATATATTCGTTTAGAAAATGATATTTTTGTTTTTTTGTTTTTTTTATCTATCTGCACTTCTGCTTAAGTGAATCAACACTAAAAATATGGCCCTATCCTAATAAATATAGTCGTGGAAATACCGATTTATTTGTTAGAGGTTTTTCTTTTGAATTTAAAAGTGAAATATCCTGTAAAGATTTAGAAGATTCTTTCTCAAGATACAAGGCAATAATATTTGGAGAACATGAAGAAGAAGGTGATATTAGTTCTTCTTTTTTAAGTTCTGTTATAGTGAGAGTTGATGATTGTAATGCTGATTTACAAGTATTTCAATATTTTGATATGAAAATAATAATAATAATAGATGGGAGTAGATGAGAGTTATTCTTTAAATATCACAGTTTCTCCTCCAAGTGCAATAATAGAAGCTTCTACAGTGTATGGTGCATATTATGGATTAGAGACCTTTTCTCAGTTAGTGACATATAACTCAACAAGAAAACAATATATAATTCATGACTCACCTTGGATAATCTCTGATAAACCATATTTTGCAGTATTAATTATATAATAAATGTGTATAATAGTATCGAGGAGTATTAATAGATTCAGTTCGTCACTTTTTACCCAAAAGAATCTTAAAGAAAGTAATAGACAGTTTAAGTTATGCGAAATTCAATACATTACATTGGCATTTAAGTGATAATCAAGCATTTGTAGCTGAGATAAAATCTTTACCGAAGTTTTGGGATTCTAGTTATGATAATGCATCAAGATATACACAAGTATAAATAAATAAATAAATTTGTTTTTATTTATTTAGAAAGAAATGAAAGATATAATAGAATATGCTCGAAAGAGAGGTATAAGAATAATTCCTGAAATTGATATTCCTGGCCATATGATGTCATGGTGTAAAGAATGTATAAATTATTAATTATTATATAAATAGATCCTGA
This sequence comes from Proteromonas lacertae, assembly GCA_002245135.1. Lineage (NCBI taxonomy): Eukaryota > Bigyra > Opalinata > Proteromonadidae > Proteromonas > Proteromonas lacertae. The sequence continues at coordinate 98,742 of NGBS01000027.1, forward strand.
AGTATGTCCAAGTGAAACATGTTTAGAACCATTAGATCCAAGTAGTAATTACACAATGCCTTTATTAAAACAATTATTTGGTGAAATATCTTCATTATTTCCTGATAATTATATTCATTTAGGTGGTGATGAAGTATCAATGAAGTGTTGGAATGAAACTCCTCGTATAAAAGAGTGGATGAATAAACATGGATATGATGTAACTGATACTTATAAATATATGGTTGATAATAGTCATAAAATAATATTAAGTAATAATAAAAAGACAATGAATTGGGAAGAAGTAGTAACTCATATTCCAAAAGGAATAAATAATACTGAATCAATAATTCAAATCTGGTTAGGTGGAACAAGTACAATGTCAATAATCAATCGTGGATTTAATGTGATAATATCAAAGAAATGGTATTTAGATGATTTGAATAACAACTGGGAAGTATTTTATAATAATGATCCATTAAATGGAATTGATGATAAAGAAAAAGAAAAGAAAGTATTAGGAGGTGAAGCTTGTATGTGGGGTGAAACAGTAGATAGTTCTGTAATATTTAATACAATTTGGCCAAGAGCAGCAAGTGTAAGTGAAAGATTATGGAGTAATCCAGAGAATTTGAATGTAGAAAAAGCGAAAGATCGATTATTATGGTTTCGATGTTTATTGAATGAAAGAGGAATAGAAGCTGCTCCAGTTTTGAATGAAGTTGGCAGAAGTGCTCCAAGTGAAGCTGGTGGATGTTTATGTCAATAAATATATTTTATATTAATTGTTTCTTTTCATCTACAGAGATCATTCAGTAAATACGTTTGTATATATACTTCCAACTTGACCAACAGATTAACCACACACAATAATAAGATATAACATTGAATTATTCTATTCAAACTGAATATAAGTGTGAAAATTATAAAATACAACAAAATACACACTCCTCAAACCATAAAAGCTTGACATTATTTTTTCAAAATTTACATTATTAACTCAGAATTTCAGTTATTTAATGTTGAAGAATTCTTTACTTAATTCTTTCTTTTCTTCTTCTGAAATTCCATCTATTTTTATTATTCCAATTGATGAAAATGTTTCTAAAAATGATTTTAATTCTGATTTATCTACATCTTCTTTCAATGTTATTGATAATTCTTGCAAATCTTGAAAATACTTTTGATTTTCATTAAATAATTTCAATCCTTTTTCATTTAATTCATTTGCTGAAAGATTTATCTGTTTTAATAGTTCATAATCTCTTAATCTTTCTATCAGCATCTTTAATCCGTTTTCACTCATTCCAATATCTATTCATATCATAAAAGATGCAATATTAATAATATACTTGAAATATCAAATACAAAATCATTACAACCATAACCTTCTTCTATAAATATTTCTAAATTACTACATATTATCTCTACTCCTTCATCTCCAATTGGATTATTGTTAATTGAAATATATTGTTTTGGATGCTTTAATGAGGAATCCATCAATTCTTTTAATCCTTTAGAACTAGTTCTATTATTAGATAAATCAAGTGTTAAATAATCAATCTTCTTAATTAATCTAATGTGATAATCGTTAATATTCATATCTATTTCATTATAACATATATTCTATACTTGAAAAATCATATTCTTTATCAAAATAATGTCTCTTCTTTTTGGCACAATACTTCAAATAATATTCCAATTCTTCATTTGTCCATAATGAATATCTCATTTCGATAAAAGGATATTCTTCATCTTCTATTGATTTAGAACAAATTGATTTTAATCCTTTCATACTAATATTATTCCCTTTTAGATTAATACAGTAGCATTCTTCTGATAAATCTATTTCATCTATTAACAACATCACACATTCATCATCTATTAATATATTACTCAAATTAAGATTATATATATCATCACGATCTTTTGCTACCATCATTAAATTCTCAATTAATAATTTAAATCCAACATTTCCAATTGGATTATCTATTATATATAATACTCAAATATATACTGTGAATAATCAAGTTTTCTATATTTTCATTTTCCATCATATAATTCATCAAATGCTTTATTCCTTCTGAATTTATATTATTATCGCTTATATCAAGTTTATACATATTCTCCTTCCCATCATCATCATCACCTTCTTCTTCTTCTTCCTCCTCCTCCTCTTCTTCTTCTTCCCCATTTTCTTCTTCTTCATCATCTTCTACTTTACTATTATTATTTTTTAAACCTCCCAACAAATATTCTAACCCCTTTGAAGATAATCCCATTTCTATTCAAAACTTAATAAATAATAATAGTTATACTTGAGCAGTTAATAATATCATCATGATATTTATCTTTCAATAAATGTATATGTGGAGATAATAATTTCATTCCTGCATCTCCTATTTCATTTCCACATAGATAAAGGTATTTAAGACTGGGAAATGAAGATAAGTTGTTAATCAGTGTTTTTATACTTTTATATGATAATTTATTATCTATAGAAAATATAATAATAACATCAAATTATACTTCTTAAATCCAGCTCTACTGTTTCTTTTAATTCATTTGATCTTAAAGAAATGAAAGAATTAAAAACATTATCATTAATGTCTAAGTTACTAAGATTTAATGAGTTTAAATTATTGAACAAAACTGGTATATTTTTATTAACAAGTAATTCTTTACATGGATTACAATATATATTTGTACATTTGGAGAATAATGTTTCTAATCCTTTTGAATGAATATTATTGTTGAATACAACATCTATTTTGCTAAGATTTGGATATCTATATAACTCTTTTGATAATAACATCATTGATTCATCATTTAAATTCATTCCTCTAAGATTCAATTCATTCTTGAAGTTGATTAATAAATGTAAATATGGAAGTAATAATTTGAAGCTTTTTGAACCAATTGGATTAACTATTTCATTATAATTATATATATATATATATATATATATATATATATATATATAAGAATAATAAATACATGAGAGATCTAAACATTTCAATCTTGTCAATGGAATTGATTTAACAAATGTTTCAATAAAGTGATAGGTAATTTCACACCATGATAAATCTAACTGATTTAGATTATATAATTGAGAAAAAAATGATCCAAAAAATGATTGACATGATAGTGGAATGTTAATCTCTATGTATTATATAATAAAAGTATTAAAAAAATACTAATTTTGATTTTTGTTGGATTTATTAGTTTTAATATTCTCAGTAAATAATATACCCCTTCTTCACAGAAACAAACACATCTTACATTACTATAGATTGTTTCTTTGTCATAATAATCAGTATTAATATCAAATATCATATCATCTAAATAAGACTGTTTAACCACTTTACATTGGTGACGATTTTGGAATTTCAGTTTATATTTTATTGTATTATCTTCTTTATATAATTTCATCATCAATAGTATAGCTAGTATTCTGTCACTATATTGATGATTAAATGATTCTATCAATTTATCTCTAAGTTCTATTCTTTATATATAACATTTATACTTTCATATTTATTATATTGAAGATAATATTGTATTTGATATGAAATATTGGGGGATATTACTATTGCATTATCATTATTAAACAATAACTCTTTTCTTTCTTTACATATCATCATATTATTTTTATCATCTTTCAATATTTCACTCATTTTTATAGTTTCTTTTTTCAACTCTTTCAAACTCAATCTATCTTCACTTTTCACTTTTAACAACTTACTGACCAACTCATTCATCATATCATCACATTCTACATCTAAACTGTATTTACATCTCATGACATTATTAACTGTTCTTTTGATATCATTATCTTCATTGAATGGTAATTTCTTACAAATCATTTCATATAATATACAGCCAATTGACCAAATCACACTTCCCTCATTACATTCATATCCATTCAACTCTTCTGGGCTTTTGAAACAAATATCATACAATCTCATATCTTCATATTTTCTCAATTCATTCAACAATAAATCACATAACTTCATTTCTCCATTTTCTTCACATATTATGTTACTACTCTTCAAATTCCTTAATACTAAACAATAATCATTCAATATCATCAAAATATTACATAATAACACAATCATTTTACATATATCATCACTTGAAAAAGATTTACTTTGAGTGATCTGTTCTAAGTCTCTCGAGTAATATCCTCTTGTTATTAACATATAATCACCTTCAATACTCGAGTGAATCACACGAGAAGGATAAATGAAGGATAAACAACCTTCTATCAGTAATGAGTTATTCTCTAAGTATTTTGATATTCTTTTTTCTTCATTTCTTTGAACATTTACTACTTTCATCATTTTTATCTCATTTTGATGTTGTAACACCAAATCTATTTCATTAACATCTTTTCTACTTTCTCTTTTATCTATAAATAATATTATGCTAACATACATGAGTATTAAATGGTAATAACCAGGATAATACATCATCTGCAAAAGATTTCTTCATTTAAGATTTTATAATTTTCAAAAAGATAGTCGTTACACTTTTCTTTTTCTCTGTTTTATTCAATGGTGCTTGTATAAATTAATATTTTATACAATTCAATAGACTCTTTATACATATGCGAATAATAATAAAACAGCTAAAGCAATTATAACATCGCAATACTGCAATATAAAACTAAATATTCCTCCATTTAAAATGGGTGAAGATAATAAGACTGAAGACTATTTAAAAAAGAATCCAAATGGTGGTGTACCAACTCTAGAGACTAGTAAAGGGTGTGTTTATGGTAGTAATTCAATAGCTAAATATATAGCTAGAATGCGTCGTGATGTAGGATTATGTGGTGAAACATTTTATGATGAGGGATTGGTTGATGAATGGTGTGAATGGTCAAATACTTTACTTGAACCTGCAGCTGATGCTTGGTATTTACCATTAGTAGGATGTGCTAAATATAATAAAGAAAAAGAAGATGAGGCCAAACAGAAAATGGAAGTATTGTTAAAAATATTAGATGATCATTTAATGGATAAAGAGTATGTTGTAGGTAATAGAATCACATTAGCTGATATTGTATTGATGTGTACAGTTGTTTACCATTTTCAGTATTTATTCGATGAAGATTATAGAAAGAAATTCCCAAGTTTAACAAAGTGGTTTGTGAGTTTATCAAATGAAGAAGAGTTTATAAATGTATTAGGAAAAATAGATCTATGTTCAAAACCTATTGTGTATGAAAGCCCAGAGAAAAAATAAAATCCAAATCAAGAATAATAATAACAATCTATTTTTGTTTTGTATATTCATAATAATAATAATTTGTTTTTTTTCAAGTGTTGAATAAAAATAGGAAATATCTATTCTTTATGAACAACAAGTACTTTGTGATGAAGAGCACTTCTTAAAATAAATAATCCAATTGCCCAGAACAAATAAAATGCAGCTGCTGTTATTACTTTCATAACAGATAATTCATGAGCTGCATATCTATACAAATCATATCTCCATGAGAATTTATGACTAACATCAATCAGATTTTCTACTTTAATATTAATAAAAGATATATATACTTCTATATTGGAATATATCAATCATTATATCACCAGATATATTCATAAAGTAACTATAAGGAATAGTTCCAATTAACACACCAATGAAGTAAACAAAAACCAGGTAAATCATAATACAATGGTAATAAATTGACAATATAAGTGGGAATAAATGGAATCTATAATAAATAAAGTGAATATAATAATAATTATATACATTTCTTAATAAAGCTACATTAACCATATAATATAATGGAGATTGATGTTTTCCACCTAATAAACTTGTAGCAAACTCTAATCCTTTTCTCCAAGTTGGTGTTAATTCATTAAATGTTAATGCTCTTGATTCAAGGAAATAACAACCAGTAGCACCAATCGAAATACCAATTGTACAGATTAATGAACCTAAAATTGGACCATAAATAATTCCAGCAGCAAAATATAATAATTGACCACCTGGAATGCAAAACATATTGAAGAATGAAATAACTCCAATATATCTAATAATAATAATAATAATAAATGTATATACATAATATATGAAATCCAATAATTGTTGTTAATCCATCCAATGACATTGCTTTTTTCTTTAACGAACCAATCTACAGATACGAAGTGAGAAAGTGCTGTGTAACGATATATTATTGGAACAAGGACTAGAAATGAGTCTCTTCATAATTTACATATTAATCCAATAACTGCTAATCTTCTAGTTATTGAGCCAGGGAAGAACTTTAAATTCTCTGAAAGTGAAACAAAAATATCAAACTTTTATGATGTTTTCTGTAATACATATCTTGTGAATTTTCTTCAACAACTACTTCCTTTTCTTTAGGTTGATGAGGATCTAAAAGAATAACACTTCAATCTATACGAAATCTGTTTATCAAAAATTGCATTGTGGAATGAAAAAAAAGTGATTTTATGTCGTGTTTATAATACAGTGTATTTATTAAAAATACAGTCAAGAATGTATTAATATTTTTGTGATTTTTACCTCCAAATGGAAGAAGTATAGAATAATTAGATAATTTTATAGGATTTCAAACATTCCTTGTATGTTTCAATTAGTGAGTTATGTTTAAATACTGGTATAACAGTTTATTGGTTATAAAACTAATTAGAGAAAGATAGTGGTATTAAGATTAACGATAAAGTATTTCTGTTCATTTTAAACATATATGTGACATAGTGTTATGGAGTTTTGACAGAACTTTTAGTTGAATATGTTGGTATCTTTAGTTTATCATTTCAACATAGAGACATTTGCATCAGATTTAGAGGCATTTGCACATCATGCGAAGAGAAATAAAATAGGGACTGAAGATGTACTGTTATGTGCTAGAAAAGACCCAGAACTTGTATTAATATAAATTTAATTTGTACATTAGAAAGCTAGATTAACTGAGATAGCAGAATGCCAAAAACAGTCAAAATCAGCCACATAATTCAGAATATATTGAAATTTATTCATATAAATAAACTATAAAAGTGGTGTATTATATTCATCTTATAAATTAACACTAAAATTAAGCATTATGTATATCTTGATGTTTTATTAGTTTTATCATATGTGCATACGTGTATTAAGGTATTACTAATAATTATAACAAAACTTAAATAATACATACAGTTACAACCTTATTACACGAATGACAAACCAATTGAATAATAATATATCCGTTTCATATAAAATGAAAAGTTTATCTTGGAATGAGATGTCTTTGCTAACTATTGTCCGATCCAAGTCAGCAAAGCATTTTCTATTTAGAGTATCTGCGAGACTTTGTAAAGCAGGAACATTATTACCAACTAGATTTTGAGTATATAATGACTGTCATTGTCTAGATATCTACTGTCATGGCTGAAAGAAATTTATGCAAAGCTTAAAATGAACCATGTATTAACAGAAACAGAATTCCAAGGGTTGTTTATCGACTTAATAGTGTTATGTACAGACATATTAAAGTTCCAGGTATTTTTAATTTTGTTATTGTAATAGACTGATCTTGAAAAAGGGCTTTTTGTCGAAAGAATTTGATCTATATTCTTTTATATGAAGTATTTTTTGGATAAAATATCCAAAGATCTTGCTTTTTTCGATGATTACAACATTATTACCTCTCATATATGTGATTTAATGAAAGAGAATAAATTATTCTCAAATTTACTCACTTCTAACCCAGCTTATACAAATAAAGCAAATTTGTTATATTATTTCTACTTACCCTACCAATATATAATAAGATTAGCACGATATTTCCGAATAATATTGCTGAACACAAATCGATCATCAATGTTACATTCCGAACTATTACAACTTTTTGATAATTCATTATATATATGTAAACAGATAAAAGGAAGCATAGAACAATCTGGAAATAGAACAATGTTAATATCAATAGAAGAAAGATTGAAAGGAAAATATCCAATTGTTGAACTACATAGAATTTATGTATATATTTATATTATTATTATTATTAATAGATATATGAAAAAGCAGTAAAGATAATCAATAAAGAAGAAATGTCTCGTTATTTATATTTATTTTCAGATTTAATTGTCGTTTGTACACAATCATCTTCATTTGAATATGCAGTAAAATATGTTGGAGTATATTATTATTATTATTATTATTATTATTTTAAAATATGCCTATATATATATAGTGTGAATCTATACCTGAAGCTCCTACTAGTTTATTGATATATGGTATTGAGCAATCGTTTATAATAATATTTCCATCTGTTGAAAGCAAATTGCAATGGAAAGAAGCAATATCTCAATCATTAACACATTCATATTCGAATGAAACATTACATCTTGATAAGATAACACAGCACCACGTATATATATATTCTCTTTATCTTACTCTTTCACTTTTACTTATTCTCATTTTTTATTCTGTTTTTATAGTATTTGTAAATATTGATTCAGCAAAACAATGCAATCTATGCAAAAACACCTTTGGATTACTACAAAGGAAATATCATTGTAATAAATGTGGTTTAATAGTCTGTCAACAATGTTTTATTAAGAAACCAGATAGGAATATGTAAAGACTGTAATGATAATCCAAATAAAGCAGCGAATAAAAGAAAGGCAAAAATTAAAAGATTCATTAGATAATAATGATGTAAGTACTGTTCCAAGACATTTATCAAGAAGAGCTTCGTCCTTATTCTACTGGATTGCAATCCTATTTATACCTATGAAAAGAAATACAGCAGTAGAAAGAGATTTTGTGAATAGATCTTTAAGAACAAAGGCTTTATACAAAGAAAACATACAAAATACACATAGTTAAGAGAATTATCAGAGTTAAGAATAGAAGATATAAAAGTGATGTTAATAATGATGAAATTGATAAATATTACCTACAAAGACTACAAATAGAGAATTATAAAATCAGTAGTAAAAGAAACAGTAATGATTCATTTCAAATCTGATAGAATATCTGATTTAATAGAACCTCGATCAAGATTTAGTAGTGTAAGTACCGCTTTAACTCCATTAATAGTTGAATGGTTTGATAATCCTTTATTTGATCCTATGAGTGGTATGAAATGCAAAATATCCTATACATTTATGAAGGATAAAATATCTTCCAGTGATAATGGTAATAATATAAATGGTAATACAATGAGTGGATCTTTATCACATATGTCATCTTACAGACAGAAACAACAATCACAACGTCAAAGAGCTATTACAGAAGCAAGTCCTTATAATTTAACAGGTTCCAATAACTCAATCAATGTTATTAAGAAGAAGTACAACTCAAACCTTATCACAACAACAGTTATTACAAGTTTCAATGAAATCTTCATCATCTTCAACAACATCAAATACCTATGCCAATCCAAATACCACCAAGTACAACTGCTCCATTACCTCCTACTCTATCATCATCATCACCAGTGAGGAAGAGTAATTCCAATACTAGATTAAGATCAGGTTCAGGTTGCATTTCTCCCAAATTACTCAGTCCTTCCCATAGCAATAAAAATTGAATATTGTAGGGAAGAATAATCCTTGGGATTTCTTAGATGGTACATTAAATCCAGTGATTTCTAGTCCAATTCATACATCCAAATCACCACAACAAATTCCACAACCAATTCAACAACAACAACAACAACAACAACAATCACCATTTCCACCTCCTCCATTTATGAGAAAGTCTTCTAATCTTAACAACAATGGTGTTAATAATAATAATAGTAGATTTAGATCAAGACAATAGCAATACAGCCAGATGAAGGTAAAGATATTTATGATGTTGGTTCATCTAGTGAATCTTATAAAGATATGTTTTTACCAAATAATCATAAAAATGGAATGAGAGTAGAATCAAAGAGTGTTTCTTTAGGGAAATCGAATTTATTTGCTGGTTCAAGACCTAGTAGCAGCAGTATGCATCATTTACCACCTACTGTGCAGTTAGCTATGGCTAGTTATATGATTGATGCTAGTAGTTCTGATAAGCACAAGAAAGTTAGAAAGAGAGCTAGGAGTAGTAGAAAAACGTTTGGATAGGATGTATATATAATATATATATATAATTTATTTATGATTTGTTTAACATTTTGTTGGATTAAGTTAAAATAAAAAAATAATAATCATAGAGAGAAATAATAATAATAATAAAGAGAATGAGAATTTTTAAACGCTTTTAGAAAGTGGAGTTAATTCACTTTCTGGAACACTCGAAATTGGTGTTGATACTAAATTCGTTGGATTACTTCCGTTGCTATTACCACTACCACTATTTCCACTATCACTTGCTGGTGGTGGCGATGTTCCACTTGCTGGTGTATAA